>PVIY010050729.1:0-16045 GCA_004026745.1 Myrmecophaga tridactyla
TTGGGGCAAAGGGAGGGCAGGGTGCAGGTATGTCCTTGCAAAGGGGGAGGTATCCAGGGTGCCAGGGGAACAGATCATGGTGTTTGCGGGATGTGGGTCAGGGGCTGGTGATGTCGGGTGGGTCCTGGCTCAGGTGTACAGTTGTCAGGGTTGGGGCAGGGGCACACATATGTGCAGGGTGGTGGCTATATAGCACAGATGCGCATGTGAGCACCTGCCACATGTGGGAGCAGAGTGCTTGTGCTGGGGATTAGGGCAAGTCCTTGCTTCCCTTTCTTTTGGATATGTGCCTAGATATGAAAGTGTCGGTTAGTATGTCAACTCTATGTTTAATTTTCCAAGGAACTGTCACACTGTTTTACACAGTGATTGCATGATTTCAAATTTCCACGAATAATGTATGAATGTTCCAATTTCTCTGCATCCTCGTCAGCATTGTCATTTTCCATTCGTAGATAACAGGAAAAAACGGGGAAATCATCCTGGTCTTAGCTGCTATTTAAAAAAGGAAAATGACACTGCTGACAAGGATGCAGTGGGTTTGAAGTGGTCTCTCATTGTGTGTTTGATCTGCATTTCCCTGATGACTAATAATGTTGAGCATCTTTTCATGTGCTTATTGGCAATCTGTATTATTTTCTCTGGAGAAATATCTATTCAAGTCCTTTGCCCAATGGTTTTTTGGTCAGGTTGTTTTGTTCTTGAATTGTAGGTGTTATGTATTCTGGATAGTAAATCTTTATCAGATATATGATTTGAAAATATTATTTCCCATTCTCTAGGCTGTCTTTTTACTTTCTTGATGATAATGTCCTTAGACGCACACATGTTTTAAATTTTAACAAAGTCTAACTTATCTACTTTATTCTTGCTCATGTTTTTGGTGCCTTTTCTAAGAATCCATTGTCAAATCCAAGTCTATGAAGATTTCCTCAAAGTGTGATGGTTTTGGCTTTTATATTTAGGTCCTTGATCCATTTTTAAATCAACTTTTGCGAATGGTGTGAGGTAACCATTGATTCAATCATGTTGAGGTAACAACTTGATTTTTCTCCATGTGAACACTCAGTTTGTCAAAAATTAATCAGCCCTACATGTCTTGGTTTATTTCTAGACTTTCAATTCTATTTAATTGGTCTAAATGCCAGTAACTTTGTAGTAGTTTCGAAATCAGGACATGTGATACTTTCAACTTTGTTCTTCTTTTACAAGGTTCTTTTGGCTACTATTAGTTTTTGATTAGAGCAGTTGTAGGTTTACAGAAAAATCATGTGGACAGTACAGAGTTCCTATATACACTCTCCCAGACACAAAGTTTTCCTCAACATTTTCATTAGTGTGTACCTTTGTTACAATTGCTAAACAAATTTTATAATTATACGATTAACTATAGTTCACTGTTTACATTAGGGTTTGCTCTTTGTGTTATATGGTTCAATGAGTTAAAAAAATTTTTTTTCTGGTAACATATGCTACTTAAAATTTCCCATTTGCTCCACTTTTGATTACACAACTTAGTGTTGTTAATTAATTTATGATTTTACCATCACCACCATCCATTACCAAAAATTTTCTATCAACCCAAACAGAAATTCTGTATCACTTAAGCATTAACTTTCCATTTCTCATCCCCACTGAGCTGCTGGTGCTATTACTTTTTAAATCACTTTCCACCAAAAATTTCATTTAGAAGTATTTTAATCACCTATCTTAATTCTTTGACTTACATTGATATTAAGAAGAAATCAAAAAGCCATGGGCACAATATAAAAATGGTAGCAATTCTTACTGCAAAACTTTGGGTATGGTAACTGTTAACTAATGAAAAAGAATGACTTTAATATATTTTTTAGAAATATAAAAAACCACCATAACAACAGCATTCAAAGTAGCCCAAACTGGAAAAAAATCAAATGCTCCATCAACAGTACAACAGATAAATTACGATTTACTTAAACCATGGAACACCACACAGAAGTAAGAATGAACCAAGTTACATGCAACATGGTGAACCTTACAAACAGTAGCAAGCAAAAGAAGGTAGACATAACGGAGTACACACCATAAGACTGCATTTATGTAAGTCATGACTAGGATGGGGCATAGTACAATGCCTCTGGAATGCTGCTATTATTCCACCCCTAAGTTATACTTCAATATAAACGTAACATAAAAAGTACTATGCAGTTAACCATGTCATTAAAATCCTGCATTTCTGGCCTCTTGGCACTTCAGGCATTCTGAATAATCTCAAGAAATGCTTATTGAGAGCTTCTATGCATGGCCATATTCTAGGAGGTGAGACTATAAGTGACTATATATGTCACTTCTCTCAGAAAGCTTATTTTTTATTAGATAGCAAATGAAAAGTGATCAGTGGTGAAGAAAACTAAAGCTGGAAGAAGCTGGAAAGGGTGGTCATGGCAGGCCTTTCTAATGAGGCAACGGTTAAGTGAAGACCTAAAGGGGTGAGCAATTTGGCTATCTAGGGGCAAGCATTCCAAACAGAAAAATCAGTGTAAAGGCTCTGGGACAGGAGGGGGCTTGATATGTTTAAACAAAACTGGGAGCCAGTGTGTCTGGAGCAGAGTGAGCACTAGGGGAAACAGACCGTGAGCACACAGGAACAGCTGGAGGTTAGACAACGCAGAACAGTGCCATCTGACAGGACTCTCTGCATGATGCAGATGCCCTTTATGGCAGGTGCTAGGCACTTGAAATGTGGCTGGTGGACTCAGGAACTGAAATCTGAATTTTATTTACTTTCAATAAATGAATTTAAATTTAAATAGCTACACAGTGTATCAGACAGAGTGGACATAGGGTCCTGAAGGCCATGCTAACGGCTCTGAATTAATTTTGAGTGAGATGGGAAACCAATAGAAGCTTCCAAAGAGAGGAGTGAGTGATGTGATTTAGGTTTAAATGCTCACTGGTGTTGCAGTGTGAAAAAGACTACTGAGTGTCTGTGGGGGTGGGTGGGGCACGAACAGAATGAGGGCCATAAGAGATGGCTCTGATCTGGACTAGAGTGGTGGCAGTGGAGGAGAAAGAAGAGGTGGATATGTATATAATTTATATGAAGACGCCACTGGTTGCAAATGCTATAAACCTACAATATTCATAAGCTTAAAATTTTCACCAGTGAGCCTGAATTAAGAATGTATAAGTCCCAAGCTATGTGTTACAATTCCTTTGTCTCTAATGAAACAATGGTAACACATCTGAAACCTTAAGAGATTATTTTGAATCCCACCTTTCTTAAACTTAACTGTATGTGCAATAAAAATAGGGGAAATGGTTTTGGCATCTTTATTGTTAATGATACTGACTTGGTATTTTCTCATTACATTTTACTTCAATAAATGTAAAAAACTAAATATACCAACCTTAATAAAAATGGATCTTAACTGAAGAGCCGCTAGCTTCTCTGAAGGCAATGAATAAACTACAATAACAAGAAGAAAGTGAAATCATGCAATAGGAAAAAATGGAGTTATACAAGTTGTAAATTAGAACTGAATTATAAGAACTTTTGCCTTTAAATATTTTCAAAAATTCAAATACAGAAGATACTTGCTATATCATTTTGTTAAAATAAAACATTTTAGAAGTACCTTAAAATGTGACAGCAGGGCGGGCCACGGTGGCTCAGCAGGTAAGAATGCTTGCCTGCCATGCCAGAGGACCCGGGTTTGATTCCCGGTGCTTGCCCACGTAAAAAAAAAAAAAAAAAAAAAAGTGACAGCAGGCTTTATTCTATGGAATAAATTATCATTAATTATAACTAAATTTTAAAAAAAATTTTAGTATTTTTATAAATTTACTCTAAAAAATAACAATTGTAATGACATCAATGATAATCTATACACCTCCCCTACTGCTGCGGGAAAACCTTCAATATAGTTGAGCCCCAAAGGAAAATCAAGACATTATTATTAGGCATTCAATAGCCAGAAAATGCTGTTGGTCCAATGGTATAGATACTAACATTTCAATATACCAGTGCAATTAAAAACATATACATTTACAATTATCCTGCAAAACAAAACAAAACAAAACAAAAAAATCCTCAAGAAATGAGTTACTATATAGTAAACCAGCTATTCATTCATCCGTTCACTCTTTCTGCATCTGTCAAATCACTACTACAGTCACAAGGAGTAAAAGAACTTTTAATAACAAATGAAAACAACCCAAATAACCCAAATTTCAAACCTCCCACTTTGTGGGCCCTTAAGGTATGATAAGATGACCACAATAAAAGGGTCATCAGCTAGCTGAAATGCAATGACAAAATGACAACTGAAGCATTTCATTCCAAACAAAATAAAACTCAAACACACACACAAATACAACCCAAAATTTCAGCAACAATATGAGGTTGGTATTACTATGTACCAACTCAAAGACACAAATAAATAGCATTTTAGAACTGTCCGTGGCTTAAGCACTAGTTAGGTCTGAGAAATTCTTTTTGAACTCTCCATCTAAAAACTCATAAACTAACCAAGGGATAAAATTCCTTATTGTTTTTAGTAATCTATTATCCAAAAAACCTGGGGCTTACTGACGAAAACTATCTGAAACTCAGATAGAGAACAGTAAGTTTCCTCCTGATAACTGGAAGCCAGGACAAACTACAAGATTCTACTGACTAGGAAGATATTTCATTTCCTACTTAATTTGCATGGCTCTGTACCTCTATTTCTACCATTCCATTTTTTTTTGTTAAGAGTTTTTAATTTCTTTTCCTTCTTAATACACTTAGAATGATGTCAAGGAAGAAAAAGCCAGTATTTACTCTTGGTATTTTAAATTAACCCCAAGTTTCTTCAGAATTGAGTATACTTTCCTTCTTTATTTCAGAGAAGGCAGCAACTCTTCTGAAGTATCTTAGTTCTCCCAGGGTTCAACAATTAAAACGGAAATATATTTCTAAGGCACAATCATTCTTAGAACTGTGGTTCAGCACCTGACCCTGCAGGCATTTCTATTTATAGTCTGCAGTTTATCCCACCATTGCAGAAGCCAGTGTAAAAATCTTTCTGCACAAGGCTATGGAGAAAAAGGGAAAATAAATGGAAATTGGCACCAAAGAATCAGCTGCCATTGTAAGAATGAGAATGTTCGTTCTCTGAGGCCAGCACAAAGCACTGTAGGAGTGAAGCCAAATCTACTACAAATGTTAGCAAGTAATGTGGAATATGGCCAGGACAGCTTGACTGAATAGTGATCTCTGCAAACTGTCAAGGACCAAATCTCAGACTTTTCCCTTTCCATATTTATTAAACGTTTTAGTGTAAATGCAAACTATTCCCTTCATCTTAATGATTCATCCCAGGCATCCACTGCAGAATCATATTATATGACAACACATGGGTGTGGTGTATACATGACCCTCTCTCTCTCCTTCTCCTAGGCTGAAACACATACAAACCCTCTATTCCCGTATGCTATCACAGAGTCTATGACTGAAAATCTCTACTTTTGTTTTCTGTTTAGGAGTTACTACAAATGTCCTCAGCTTTAATGTCCTCAGTTTTGTTCTCTACTTATGAAAGGCAGCTTCAATGTCCAATAGCATCTTGTCGTAAAAGTAGCCACAGCAAAAACTAAGGTCCAGATGACCTTCCAATAGAAGGACAAGCAGACCAAAATTTGCCAAAGCTAAAAGAGATTCACCATTATCTTTTTAGTGCTTGAGTCTTTTATCATTCTATCTCCAGAGTTAGCTTTTTCTTGGCCTTACTCCAAAATACCAAGGTAATTTCTGGGCAGACCGAGATTTTTATTACTACCATAGATTAGATCAATGTATCTCAGTGAGTTTATTGTTTCCACATCACAAGATGGAACTTCCTTGCCTGGAAGCCATCTCTAAATACAAAGGGTCCATTCAGTAAGTCAGATTGAGATCCCCCACCAGAGGGACAGATGCTGTCTAATCAAATTCCCGTGTGAATTGGGGGCTGTGGCTTCTCCGATTGCAATTGAGGATGAGAAGGTTGCTGTCCCCTGCTGAAATGGACGGTGGCTTCATCAATCAACATAAGAGGTGTGTAGTTAGTTCTGCTGGACTGGTATGGGTCCCATGCATCAGCCTAATCCATAAAATGTCAATGTCATCTACAGTCTGAAGTAGGTCCCGATTGAGAAGGTCAGATAAAGGCTTGCAACTTCAGTTTGCCAGACATTACTGTAATTATAATACTGAACCACTTATTAAAAACTAAGGGGTTTCTGTCCTGTAGAAAAGGGCAGAATGAGATCGTGAGCGTCCCATTGGAAGAGACAATCAATTTCCCGGTACAGTGGGAAATAGTGGCAAGCAATAGGACCTTGATCAGCTCCAGTATGTGGCCTGGGGTTAGGGCACTAGGGTGATCTATTATGGTTTCTTTGTCTGCTTGGTTTGGATCCTGCATATGGGGACTATCCTGCTCCTTTGGAGAGAAAAATCGTTCAACTTCACCACGCTTCTGTGCCACAGCGTTATGGTGCTGAGACTCGGGCAGGTATTTCCTTCTTTCCTTTGGAATTTTCCCTTTTGCCTCTAGTTTAGCCTGGGCTTGCCTTCTCTTAAGAATATGGTGGTACGGTTTGGCATTCACATAGGGAGGCTCTTTTTCAAGCGTCTCAGCTAGGTAGGGGGATTCTTTGTATAGCAAGCACACAACTGACCCCAGGCACCATCATGACCATCCCTCCTGAATTGCCCACATTGCCTGCTACTGGTAGTGTCACAGCGACAGTCCCTTGTCCACTGCTGGTTGTGTTGGTGTTGGCTTCTGTCTGAACAATCTGTGCTCCTGCCAAGCTGGCAGATGGGATGGCAATCACGAACTGAAATAAGGACTATAACTTGCTGGAGAATGGTGCCATCTGCATTAACTGGCTGATAGAAAATGGTCTGCCCTTTCTGGTACTATTTCCCACTGTACCAGGAAATTGATCTTCTGTTCCAGGGGGACACTCACGATTGCACTCTGCCCTTTTCTACAGGACAGAAACCACTCAGTTTTTAGTAAGTGGTTCAGTATTATAATTACAATAATGTCTGGCAAATTGAAGTTACAAGCCTTCATCTCTTGTTGCCCCTAGCCAGCAGTCTGTGGCTGGGTCTGGCCCTGCTGACCCTGCACCTGCACAGCCTGTCCACATTGGATCTGGATCTGTCTGGGTGGGACCAACTGTATCTGCTGTAAACCCTGTGTCCCAGATACAGGTACTTGCATGATGGTTTGATCTTGTCCACCAGGAACAGCCTGGACCATGATGCGTTGGCCGGATGATATGATTAATTGGCATCCACTGACTTGCACCATTAATGGCTACCCTTGGAGCTGCTGCTGAATCTGTCCAGCCCACACAGCAATCTGCTCTGTGGAACTATTGCTGTTTGTTATATACTGCTCCATGATCTCTCCAAGTCAGAATATCTTCCACAGTGAGCTCTGCTCTGGAGATCCTAGAAGACTGCAAGGTGCAGTCCGTGCCTCCCCTGGTTCGCTGCCCATGCTGATTGGCTCCAGTACCAAACCCCAAAACCCAATCAGAGCCTCCAGCTGCTGCCTCGCAAAATTTATTAGAAATAAATTTTGATACAAAATATCAAAAAGTATTTTTCTTCAGACTTTAACTGTAAAACTAGAGAAGCATTCATCTGGAAAATATTGGTATTAAGACCAATAAAATCATCTTTAATAATGCTAAACTTTTTGGTTTTTGAGGATATCTAGGTCTTTTCTGATATCCTTCTGTCTTCTCTTTGGAGGACAGCCACACTCAATGGGATTAAAAGAAGAATGAAATGTAGGAGAGTGTTAGCCATATAATAAATGTTCTTCAGTTTTTGAAAGACTTGCAATAACGTGCAAAATGTCCTGTGAGTTAATGTGTGTGCATTTCATCTGAGAAAAGGACCTATAACTTTCATCAGATTCTTTAAGAAGTCCACTTTAGGGATGCTTCAGGCTACCCTGCACAATTTCACCTCCAAGAGTGAGAAGCTCTGATATGAACCAACAACAAAAATATGTCTCTAAGTGTTTACGCCACTGTGCTAATGGGTATGCTTTTTGCTACTACAAAACAATTACAAATAGCACTAGACTGGAGCAAATCCTTTGGTAGGTCATGTTTCTCTTGGTTGAATGTCTTTTGTGGGACTGTCTCCTTGTGGCTTGTGTGGTGTGGAATGGTTGGGGGTTAAGCTGTACTCAGCAAGTCCAGTGAGCACCATGATGTTCAGAGCTAAAGAGGCTAGAATGGGAGGTAGTACAGGGAAAGGCAGGGAAAGGAACAAGGCATAGGGCACTCCTCTAATTGATATACATCTAGGTGGGGAAAGTATCTCTGGGTGGCGAGGCTAAGTTTTTTTTTTGACATGGGCAGGCACCAGGAATCGAACCTGGGGCTCTGGCATGTCAGGCAAGAACTTTGCCTGCTGAGCCACTGTGGCCCGCCCCAAGCTAAGTTTTAGAATGCAGATACACCATCTTTTATAAGAGCAATACCCATACCCTTCAATTCTATATCATGCAACTATTTTTGTTGCTAAGACCCTGATACTTTCTTCTGATGTGATACAGTATGAAAGCAACATTACTTTTTCTGTGTTCTAACCAAAAATATTTAACTTAAACCTAATCAATCCTTTAGATCAAACTTTCAGTTTTAGAAAATACAGGGGCTAGACCCACAAGCCAAATGACACCAGAAGGAAGTAATCAGGTAAATGCAGAAGGTGGGAGAGCCAATGGGCCAGTCTGTGTTAGAGGAGAGTAAGTGGACCTTTAAGTAGAGCAAAGGTGCGCTAGCAGAATGATGTGGTGCTTAAGAGGCAGGTCTCTGGAGCCAGACTGCCTTGATTAAAATCCCAGCTCCACCAATTATTAATTATGTGACTGAACAAATTACTCAACTTCTCTGAACCATGGTTTCCTCATCTATAAGACTACCTTTTGGAGTTGGCATGAGGATTAAGGGAATTAACACATGTAAAATGCAAGTTGTGTCCAGCTCATAGTAAATGCTCAATAAAGAATTGTTGTCATTAGTGCAAAGTAAAGGACTTCTAGTACCACCAGTTTACCCAGATAAGCATTCATCTGGAAAATATTGGTATTAAGACCAATAAAATCATCTTTAAGAATGCTAAACTTTTTGGGTTTTGAGAACAGCTAAGTCTTTACTGATATTCCCCCGTCTTCTCTTTGGAGGACAGTCACACTCACCGAGATTAACAGAAGAATGAAATGTAGGAGAGTGTTAGCCATATACCTTTAAGGCAATAACTAAAATTCAGTCTTTTATGTTAACAAAATCATCGATCTTATGTTAACAAAACCATGAGTTTTATGTTAACAAAACCATCTCTCCTGTAGGAATTTCAATTAAGATTATTTCTCAAAAGTGCATTTCATTATTGCAAGCTAAGAATAAATGACAGGGTTAATGAAACTGACAAAAAAATAAAAATATTTCTTCATTTGTACTTCAATCCACCAGGCATCTCTCATGGGCCCCATCACTTTTGGCTTTGACCTTAAAATGTTAAACAGAAGATGGAGAGGCTAACAGAGCCATCAACAAAGTGGATATTTCTGTCTTCAAGAACAATAGGTGTCTTTCCTCTGTTCTCTTGGTTCTCTCCCACATTATAACCAAACAGCAGTCAGTGCAATGTAAATTATGTTCCCTAATTAACAAAGTCTGATTTGTCCAATGAAGAATTACGGAAATTTATGCTAAGTCAAAAGTCTACACCCGGCATTAAAGAACTCAGACTCTCAGGGTCTTATCATCTATATCATATTATTATGGATTCTATAGTTAAGCAGCAAGAAGACTGAGGCTTAGAAGAGGGAGCACATGCTAAGCATGGAGGACTGCACGCTTTTCTTTTCTCCCTTTCCCAGGTATGAGTGGTGATAATTACACATGCCAGTAAAAACAAAAAATAAAACTGAGGATTAAAGGGGAAAAAAAATCCACTGGGGGGGAAGGGTAATAAAAAAAGGAAATCTTAAAATTCTAAACAAAGATTACATCTCTTGTAGGAGTTGCCATTTAGAAAAGAACAAGAAATAAAACCAGGATGTAAGAGAATAGGACAGTGCAACTAGGTTGTACAATCTGCACAAAGCTGGCACTAAGTAAATGTTTACTTTGAAACAGTGTTCACAGAATCTATCCTAATTTAAAACAACTCTACCATGTAGTACAACAAACCATTCTGAAGTCTTACCTTCAGTATTTGTACTGAGTTCTGTTGAATTTTCTTCCTCAGTTGCATATGGGTTGTTCCCAACCATCGGCACAAGACAATCGGTATAGAAGTAACCAATCTTAGACATATTCAGTGTGGAAATAATCAGGTCTATTGCAAGTTGGCCAACATTTCCAACAGATACTGCTGGCTGAAACCATAAATGATGATTGATAAGTCGTAGGAATTAGTTACATTTTTAAAAAATTAGAAGGCAATCACAGCACTAGTTAGTACTGAATAGTTATGCTCAGGTGCCTCACTTGATACACTTTCTTTAAGGGTAAAAGAAATGTCATCTGGGCCATCTCCACGTTTGAGGCCATTCATTTAACAAATACTTGTTGATGACCTACTATGTGTCAATTATTGCTCTAAACACTGGGGAAGCAGTAAAACAAATCAGACAAAAATCCCTGCTCTTGTGGTGGAGTTTTCATTCTAGTGAAAGTGGTTTACTTATAATAAACAACAAACTGGTAAAATATATAATAAAATATACAGTGGTTAAAGCCGAGAAAAAGGATATCATATATGAGTGTGTGTGTGTGTGTGTGTGTGTGTGTGTGTGTGTGTGTGTATGGCTGCAATTTTAAAAACAGTGACAGAGGAAAAGACTCACTTCAGGTGACAAGTACCTAAGACCTAAAGAAGGAAAAGGACAGTCATGTAATAACCTGGGAAAAGAATGATGCAGGCAATGGAAAAGAAAGTGTAAAAGCTGTTAAGGTATGAACAAAAGCGTGTGAGTCTTCTTTCAGTTTGCTTTGTTAGTGCCTTTTTCTGCACACTCCTATAGCTGGAGTGAGTTTCACATTAAACATATATGCACATGTGTGCATGTTTCCTGTGTATATTCACACATACACAGACTTACCCCAATGACTTCAAACAACCCAAATGCCAAATCTCAACCTCCCATCAGGACACCTGCCTGAAACCCAGAGCCTCATGGATGGCTCTATGTGTTTATGTCACAAGCAGCTCACAGTCAACAGGTAAAAAACTAACTTTTGCCAAAACTTGTCTCCCATTTTAAAGTTCACAAAACAGCGACATTATTTACTCAATTACCTTAACCAGGAACCTTCCTCCCTTTCCATTACCAACTACATCTAACATCTGACTAATTTTGATTGATTCTATCTCCAAAGTAGCTTTTTATTACAGCTCCTCCTTTGCATTCTTCCAGTTATTGCTTTTTTCTGGACTTCATATATTTTGCTGGTTCCCTCAAAGTGGTCTCCCAGGTCTTATGCCATCATGTCCTTGTTTACCCTTTTCCCTTCTCAATTAGCTACTCTGGTTGTAGTCTCTCTTTGTATTTCTCTGTATCATCTCTCTTTTCCCCACTATCAGATCCTTCCCATCAGCATATAAGCATGCTCTAATACTGTTCATTCTAAAAAACCCTCCCTTGACCCCACCTCTCTAACTACCACCTCATTTCTCAGACTCCCTAGATTTCCAAAATTCTCTGATACTGACCACTAAAATCTAAGCAGAACTTCATCTCAGAATCAATGAAATACATATATATACAAGTATCTATGTCCTCTTCTTTCATATATTCAACCCAACCTGATACAGCTTCCTTCTCTACCACTCCACTAACTGTCTGCCAGGGTTACCATGAGTAACCTTGCTGCTAAACCCAAAAGGACACTTGTTTCAACTTATACAACCTCTGGACTATTTTTGACAGATGTCCCTCCCTCTCTCCTGAAACACTCTTCTCTTTGAATTTCTGTGCTTGATAATTAATATATAAAAGAATGACTGTTGTGTCTCTCTCCAGCTTTGCACCGCTCCAAACAGTGCATTCTCCAAAGGTGCCTTCTGGGTTCACAGGGCCTGCAGCCTACTCTGTCTCAAAGTGCCATTCCTCACTCCGTGCAGTGCCCCAGAACCCCATGCTTTTGTGCCTCTGGTTTAAAAGCCCATCCTTCTGGAATGCTCTATTTTCTACTCCACCCCCACCCCCCCAAAAAAACCCACTTTCCTCGCCTTTTAGACACTACTTTTCTATGAAGTTTTTCTTAACAGGCCACCACTGGACTGTAAACTCCTTGAGGCCGGGGACCTAGTCTTATTCTAACGTTCACACCTAGTAGAATGTTTACTGAAAGGACAAATGAATGTAGCCAATTGCAAAAGCAATAAAACTATGTCAACTACGTGCAAAAACGGCACTTTCATTACTATTACCACTTCCATTATTCTTTTTTCACTTTCATTGTTTTTAAACCTACCGCCGTTCACTAAACTGTAGTCGAGTACAAACATGGCCTAAGCGTACATTTATGACGTTTCCCGACAGAGGACTACTACTCTCTCTCTTTTGTTCTCTGGTGAATGGCGATGAGCTGGCAGCTCAAGGCGGACCCTAAAAGCAGCTTAAAGAAGATTTCCTAGGAAAAAATTTAAGGAAAATGCGCCGCACGAACCAAGTGCAGAGTCTGCGTGATATCCGAACATACCACGTTTTACCAAGACCGCGCGGCGTCGACTCAGAAACATGAGTCGGCGCTGCAATGGGCCCGCCGCCTCCGCCGCCGCCGAGGCCGAAACCCGCACCACCCGTGCCGGCGAGGCGGGGCCGCGCACTCACCATCAGCAGAGTGAAGCCCGCGAGGTCGGGGGCCGGCTCCCTGCAGGGGACGAACATGGCCGCGGCGAGAGGAAGCGCGAGCGAGCAGGGAAGGACCCACGCGCGCGCCGTCTCCACGCGACGCGCCCCAGGGCCCCGGCCGGCACGCGGGTGGAAGCGAGGCGGGGTCCTTCGTCTCCCCCGGCGCCGGGCTCAGGGCCTTCCAGGGCGGCGCCTGCGCGCTGGGCGGCGCAGGTCCCGTCAGGCGCGGCGCGGGCAGCTCTGCCGGCTCTGCCCGGGTCTGAAGGCGGTTGGGCGCGGCGCGGCGCTGCTCGGCGCGTCCTGTCGCGGGTGGCCGCGGGGTGCGCGGCCCGGCCTTCGTCAGCATGTCGCTGCCTCCGGAGAAGGCCACCGAGCTGAAGCAGCTCATCCACCAGCAGCTGAGCAAGGTGAGGACGCCGCGGGCGGGTCGGGGCTCAGAGGGGACGGGAGCAGGGGCTGGGGCCGGGGCGTGAGCGGGGGTCGGGGCGGGCCGGGGCGGGGTAGGGTCGGCCGGGGTGGGAGCTGCGGCCCGGCAGGGCTGAGGCGAGGGTTCGGGCAGGGTCAGCGTTGGCTGGCCTTCGGGGCCGGGGTAGGGACAAGCCGGAGCGGGGCTGGGGCTCCCAGGTGGGCAGGGGATGGACCCCTCCGACGAGAGCCTACAGAGGGTTTGAGGAGATTTTGGTATTGTAGGACGGCTGTGAAAATGAAGTTTTTATCGAGTCATTTTCGATAGCCAGATAGATGAGGATGTGTTTAGAGCAGGTGTTTTTAAATTCCCAGATCAGACGTTAGAATTACTCTAAGGGTGGTAGTGGGGATGCCATTGAAATTGAGTCAGTAGCTTAAAGCGGCACTTCGCAAAGGAATCGTGGAAGAGAAGTTACTAAAATGTTTGTAAGGAGAGTATTCGGGATACTGCCGAGCTCAAGAATGACGCTGAGTCTTTGAGTGCTCAGCTGAATGCAATATAAGTTGAGGAAGAAAAACTGGAGATGGAGATACTTTTATTTAATATAAGGTACCATTTGTTTTGCACTTATTTGTGTACCAGATTTTACACTCAGTGTTTAGCACCTTTTATTTAAACTTCATAACCATCTTATAAGAGGGTAGCATTTTTTTCCCATTTTGTATATGAGGAAACAGATTCAGAAAGAGAAAATAAATCGACTCAGGGTTACACGTCTAATAAGCTGAAAGCTATAATTCTGATTTTGATTTGCCCTGTCCAGGCTTCTGTTCTTTGATTATTCTCTACTCTTTCTCAAAATATACATCGCGTTGAGCATTATTTGTGGAGAAGCGGTAACAAAGACAACAGGTAGTCAATAGACTCTTTTTCTAGAATTTATATTGGAAGTTTAATCGTTTAAAAAATTACTTTGTTTCTTCCTTTTAAAATTCTTACTTTTATTGTCATTGAATTGTAGTTACAATTTTACATTTATCCTTAGCTTGAAACACCTAAAACTCAGGCTCCCCAGATGTGGCCTTTTGATCTCCTCCTCCCTTTGTTTTTTCTTTATTACTGTAAGTTAGCATTTTAGAAAGAAACCAACATTAGCAACATTTGGCTTCTTTGATACCTGTGCTCATTAGGAGTAAAAGAAATGTAATGCAAGTTTTCTACATAGATGGATGTCCATGGCAGAATAAGAGAAATCCTTGCTGAGACTATACGTGAAGAATTAGCACCTGATCAACAACAGCTATCAACAGAGGATTTAATCAAAGCCCTTAGACGTCGAGGAATCATTGATGATGTGATGAAAGAACTTACTTTTGTTACTGTGAGTAATCTTTTGGGGTAAATAATTGAGAGTGTAAGTGTATTCTCATGCTTACCACTGTTTATAGGGTCCATATTTGGGACCTCTGCTTTTAGTAAGAAACTTTAAAATAAAGCTGTTTTGCAAATAACATCCTTGTTTTAAGTATAAACTGACACTGTCCTTGAGTAAAGCATATATTATTAAACATTAATGAAATTGGAGTTATATGTCATATTCCTTTTTCCATGGTGTCAGAATTTCCTCATTATTCACTAGGGTCAGTAACTTTAAATATGCATGTTTCAGTCAAATTAGTTCACCATAGAAGTCCTTTTTCACTAAACTTGTTCCATAATTTTTTTGATTGACACTTATTTTTTTTTAAAAGCTTTGGGGGGGAACTATGTTTTCTATGATTAACAAATTATCAATTTCTGTAAGTAAAAAACTGATTAAAGGTCTTTCAAATCTTTTCATACAAATAGGTCAGTAGTGGCATGTTAGCCTCTCAGTACACAATTAGTAAGTAGGCCTTCTTTTGAAAATGAGGCAATAATGAGAAACTGTGACCTCAATACCTGGGTAATATAACAAAAAATTAAAATGGACTTGGTAATACACTAGGGAATAAGTATTTTAATGCAGTGCACTTTTTTGGTTTTTGAGGTTTATAAACCTATTTGTTATAAAAATTGACCTAATAACAACTTTTACTGTGTGACTGCCACTTCCTTATTAAAATCAGTTCAGGATGGAACATAAGCCAGATGTTATATGTGGTTTAGAGAAAGTTTAACTTTTTAGCACTTCTGTGGATAGCATTTTTTTTTTTAAACTATTTATTTTGAAATACTTTCACACTTAATTGGACAGTAACAAAAATAGTACAAACTCCATACAGAGGATTCCAAATATCCCCAGATACACTTATTTTAACATTTTGCCACATTTGCCATATCATTCTATCTCTATATCAATCCATCTATCTATCTGTCAGTCTGTCTATTTATCAATCTATTTTCTGAATAGTTGAGTGTAGGTAGTATATATCATGCTCCTTGAACATTTTATACTGTTTCCTAAAAAACAAGGATATTCAGTTATGTATTCACCTTAAGTGCAGTTATCAAGTTCAAGAAATTCAACATTGATGTAAAGCTTACAGTTTTTATTCCAATTTTGCATATATTCCAATAATATCCTTTTGAGACTTTTTTTCTTCCCTGTTAGATACAGTCTAGGATCACTTGTTGCATTTAATTATCCATGTCCCTTCAGTAGCTCTTTTTATTCTTTAGTTCTTAAAACATATATACAACATAAACTTCCCATCTCAGCCTCTCCTAAGTGTGCCATTAAGTGGGATTA
>PVIY010050730.1:0-16040 GCA_004026745.1 Myrmecophaga tridactyla
TGGTCTCAAAGTATAGGTGAGGTTCAAAAATACAGACAATGCCTTCCTTAAACCTAAAACAAAAGCATACCCTGATTTTAGTACATGAATAGAAACAATGAGGAAGATTCCATTAGACTTTAAATGAAAGGTAAGAAATACTAAGAATATGTGGATCAATGGTAAAGAAGCCATATATTAAGACAGACATGCTAATTGTTAACAGAATTACAAACTGTCTATTACTACCAGGAACTTCTGCTCTGGACTGATCATTTCTAGGAGTTTTGGTAATCTATGGGGTATGCTGAAGAATAATTTCATCATTTCTTTTAAGGGAAATATGCCATCAGAGAATGAATATTACTAGATTGGTAGAAATATGATCTCTTTACTTCCAGTACAAGTCCCCAAAAGTATTTGACAGAGAAATGCCATATTGAACTTTTGGTGCTTTTATTAAAGAACACAACAAAATAATCCTTTTTTGTATTAACTTGGGATATATAGTCCTTTCCAGAGGAGAGCACGTATCCACTGATTCAAACCAAATAGCAAAGTTTGTATTTGCAGCCATTGTAAAGTGAGATACACACTTTGAATGAAGAACCATGGGTGTATAGTTTTTATACACTATTCCATGCTCATTTCAAACTATGATGCTATACAATACCTTAAAAACTGCAATAAAATGTTCTAAGCTTTACAATGCTAGACTTTATGGGGAAAGACCAACATTCCTAAGACTTGTTTTGTGACTGAAAAGACCAGAAGGTCCACATTCCTTTTCAGTAGAGTGTTTATAACAAAGTTATCTGGACATTTATTTTGAGACAAAAGTTTTTTGGTGAATATCATATAAAGTTTTAGATGTGTGCCTATTTTTTTCCTTCTGTGGATATGTATAGGAAATGATACATGGCTTCCTTTACTGTAAAGCACAGCAGTCTATCTCAGCTGGTGGAGTATGTGTTTAGAATACATCTATGATATAAAAGAAAAACAATACATTTGCATTTGGGGACAATGAAGGATGCTAGCATCCTCTGTCTTCTAGGCGCAAAGTCTTTCATAATTCATTTACTTTTCACACAAACCTATATTACAGATTATCTTCATTGTTGCATAGTCAATAAAGACATATTTCCATGAATATTTACTGAGATTTTGTCAAGCACTGTTGTGGGTACTGCAGCTATAGTGTTGCTCAAAACAAACATAAGTCCTGTCCTATTTGAGCTCATATTCTAATGGGGCTAAGCGGGTAATAAATAAAAGACAAAGAAGTGTATATGATGATGTCACATAATAAGGACACAATGAATACTAAAGCAGGATCAGGAGACATAGGGAGCAGTTGGAAGGGGGTATGGCAGCAAGTAAGTTGGTGGGGGGTTATATTTTGCAGAAGGAGGTCAGTAGAAATGTGACATATGAGCCAACTTGGAAAAAATGAGAGGATGAATATCAGTAAGGTAACTTGCTACACTCACCTTGAAAACACATTTATAGTACTTCGCACAAACTTTTACAAACTGAGTAGAATTTGATACCTCTAGAGACATGCTGGATACTGTTTTTGGTTTGCTAAAGCTAACAGCACGCAAAATGGAAGAAATGGATTGCTTTTTACAATGGGATTTATTAAATTAAAATTTATACTTCTAATGTCATAAAACTGTGCCAATTAAGGTATCAACAGGATGATACCTGGACTCTGAAGACAGGCTGGTGGCATCCCAGATACCTCTGCCACATGGGAGGGCACATGGCAATGTCTGCTGCTTATTTGCTCCTGGGTTTGTTGCCTTCAGCTTTCTAGTTCTAATGGCTTCCTCTGTGGGTCTCTCTTTGCTTCTCCAGGGCTTTTATCTCTCAGCTGTTTTTCTGTTTGTTTCTCTCTAATTCCATTGGCTTTTTCTACCTTTCGTCCTCTCAGAAAGGACTCCAGTAAAGGATCAAGTCTGAACTTGAATGAATTGGGTCACATTACAATTGAATAATCTAACCCAAATAACCCACCCACAATAGGCCTGCCCCACAGGAATGGATTTAAAGGATGTGGTCTTTTCTGGGATGTATAACAACTTCAAACCAACACAGACACTAATATCACTTCATATTTGTCAAAATGTATCCTTCCATCAAATCTTTCTCTGCCTTTATCTTAAAAGTATCCCCCTTCTGCATGTCAGATGAAACTCAAACACTATTTCAGATTCTCTCTGGGTTTGGATTTTGCATGAAATCCCACCAACTTCATGAAGGCAACCCTATCACTGTGCCTGCTCCCCACCCTGAGTTCCCGTTTTCACTGCCCCAGAGCATGTCAGGTACCCAAGATGCTTATCCCTTGGTCCTTTGTATTGAGCAGCCAGGTGCACATGGCAAACTCCAAATTTCCCAATTCACTCCCCTCGTCCTCCCTTCTGCATCTGGGACTATGCACGGCAATAAAGTAATAGCACAAAGGTTCCCTGCCTCGTGACTGGTTTTCTGGGCAGCCCAGACTACAACACTCCCTTCCTGTGCTCCATATTCCTTAGAGGATGCAGGCGATTCTCTTCATTTCGTACCTCTCTTCCTGGCTCAAACAGACTCATTCTCCTTAGGGTTGATATGAAGCTATCAACAATTGTTGGTCAATTTTTAACTGATGGCTACAAAAATACTGTAATTGCTTTTAAAAAAGAGCTAAGTATGAGCTAGTGGTGCTGTTGGTCATTAGGCAAGAATGTGCTAGTAACGAGGCAGAGGTGAAAGGCAAGTGACATTTTTTTTTTTTTTTAATTTGCATATGGGCAGGAGGCACCAGGGATCGAACTCCAGACCTCCAGCACGGCAGGTTGGAGCTCTGCCTGCTGAGCCACGGCAGCCACCCGCAAGTGACATTTAGAAAGGGCGATCAAGAAAGTGAATCAGCTGAAAATTCAGAATGAAATAAATACTGTTGTCAGTGAATTCTTTCCTAACTTGAAATTCAAACCCCAAACACAAATTGCATTTAATGTTTATCTCATATGTCAAAGCATCACATCAATCCTTGGTGGTTCCATTTCTGGAGGCTTCCCTAGATCGGCTTTTCCAAGCCCTTCTCTGTAGAAATCAGTCTTGTTTACCCAGAAATTCTCTTGCTCTTTTCGTATTAGAACATGTTTAATCCTAAATTAGATATCATGAGCTTAAAAACTTACATTAAAGACTGTTTGGAAACTGGTTTTGCGAGAGACCTAAACCTAAAAAAGAACAAAAAGTACAAAATTATCTCTTCACACTCAGTATTAAGGAAAGCATTTATCAGTACAGTGCTAAGTAGACTTGAGAAGTAATGCTGAATAAAAGGAAAGCCTTACTTGGAACTTGCCAAGTAAGAATCCTAACATGAGTCATACTGATAATCTGAGAAAAAATGGAAATCCCCCACATAGAACAAAAACAATAATTTTCTATTACAAAACTACAATGCAATAAAAAAAATATGAGTCTACTCACTGAGATGTTTGATAAAAAAAGCAAGGCTACTGTAACAAGGAAAACCACCACACTTCTCAAGGACGTTCCTTATTTCAGTTGAAAGCTTTTGCAACTGTAGCTATATTTTACTGTTGGCTTGCCATAACCCTTCACTTTCCTCAAAGATTTTAAAACTTTTAGAGTACTTGTGACTACTTTATATGTCTAAAAAATACATGTAAGATAAAGACTATTTTTCTTTATTAATGTCTGCCAACTTGCTGACTCCTTAAAATGTGCTAGGAGCTCTGTTTGACCCAATAGCTGTGGTAATAGGCAATATTTTGGCCTTTCTCAAAAAATATCAATGCTGTGGAATGTGCATGGGAACAGAAAACAACATGTACAAGAGTCTACCATATGCCCTCTGAAAGGTAAAGTTTCTCTTTTTCCTCAATTACTCAGTGAAAAGTGCATTGTTATCCCCACTCACCCAACTTCCCTGAGGAAATGTGCCAGAGGTGACCTAATTACCGAGGAAAGGAGCTAGAAGTTGAACCCAGGCCATCTGACTTCAAACGCCCAAAGATCACCGTCTACTGCCTTCCCACAGGGTAGCATTTGGACTCTACTGGGACATTTTAGAAGTCAGTGTGTAGAATTTTTTAATGGGTGAGTTTTGCCTTTATACAACAGCTGTATGCTGTTCCCCATTAGCTAAAGAATAGCAAAGGGGAAGAGGAAGCTAAGGATGGACTGAAATCCATTTATTGGTGTAAAGGCTGCCTGCCACACTGGCCTAAAACAAATTCAATTAGTTTAACATTTTTGTTCTTTTTAAATTCGTATTGATTATTCAACTGGTTCTTCTGGGTAAAAAAAATATTAAAATACATTACTTAATATCTATCATCATTCTTGACTTGAGATTGCTGACTTCCTTTTCTGTGAGGATTTAAAGATGTCAATAATTTTCCCTTATTTTTACATATTTTAAAATGTGTAGAACCTAATCTAGATCTAGGTCAAGGTCCTAATATTTTGAGCACATTTATCATTTTGAAGATGGTTTTCACTTTATTTCGATTTTTTTCTACTCCTGTGCCACAGTTAGATTTTCAGAAAGACCAACATCTGTGGAATATTTCGGGGTTTATACATTAATTAGTAACATCAAACACTGATACACAGCACTCCCTCCTCCTTTTAATACTACCTGGAAATCTTTGAAATCCTTTACCTTTGGAGAAAGATTCAATTATCTATTAATATTTTCTTCTGTATTAAATATTTTCAATGCCATTTTTTAAAAAAGTATTTATACTTTATTTATATTGACTCTCCAGAAATGTTAGGCTGAAATGCATAGGACCCATTTTGAGGCATCAGGTGACCCTTTAAACAGTGTTTATTGACCATCCAAAGAATGCCAATAGCTCAATGGTTTGAATCCAGGTATGCATTCCCAACATTTCCCCTTGTAAACCAATGCTCTATCAAAACATTTTGCTTTCCTGAGCCTTAACTTCTGGTTTCTGGGTGTGCACAGACATATGTGCCCAGGGGAGAAAAAGAGAACCACGAGAAGCACCAGGGTAATTGCTCTCTTCCACATCTCTGGGCGCCTCTAGTAGGGCAGAACTTCACACACACACACACACACACACACACTCTCACTCGCCCCATGAAGCAGTCCGTGGACCAGATTGTCACGTTCCCCCACTACACACGCCTCTCCTAGTGGGGCTCTGTTCAGAATGTTCAGGGTGTTACCACTTCCGGGCCCCCTTGAGGAACTATTTCAAGTAGGACTGACACTGGTAATGAATAAGAAAACATCTTTGCTTAATAAGAGCTTTAAATCAGAGTGACCCAGAGAGAAAGCACGAGCCAGTGGCAGGCTGGTGAGAATGGGACTTGGGGTGGGCAGGTGTTCACGCCCATCGAACATTCCCTTGTTGTGATGACTCTCAAAGACAGAGTCCATTTTCTGTGAAAGTGATGCTGCCGGGACAAACTAGTGGCATGAGCAAGGAGGTGTTTTCTAAAAGTGCTAAGCAACACAGGGTGAACTTTCACCCTCTCTCATCTGACTTCTTCTGTCAAAGATGATGCATTTTCAGTACAGGTGCCTGGAGGGTGCAACTAAGCACATAGTTCCCAGTGCAGAGAAATAAAACCTTCCACGTTGAAAAGAAACCTTTGTCCTTATTAGTCCACCAGTGGCTCCCAATCTGGCTCCATGTCAACACCAACAGGAAAGGAGCTTTTAAAAGTGGGTTCTGCTTGAAACCTTGATAGAGTCTCAGTTTGAGCCCTGGGTGTTCTTAAGAGTCAACAGGAGTGATGTTGATTGGGGTTTGGCAGTCCAAGGCAATTAGCACCATTTAACTGGAGCTTACATGAGAGCAGCCTCTAGAACAGCCTCTGGACTCCATTTGATCTCTCTTGGCCACTGATGCCTGAAGTGTGATTTGTAAATTATTGCCTTTTTCTTTCTTTGCTTTGTCTATAATGTTATATTTTATTTAAAAAAAAAAGTTTAAAAAATGGGTTCTGCTACTGAAGTATAACATACACACAGACAAACTTACAAAGTATAAGTTATATGAATTCATTTTCAAGACAGGAACCACTCAGGAAACCAGCAGCCAGAGGAAGAAATAAAACATTACAAGCACCCCAGAAATCTCCCTTTTGGCCCCTTTGAATTGCTTTCCACTCTCACCTCCCGCACATCAACCACTGTCGTGATTATTAACTCTACAGATGCATGTTTCTCACTTTCTGAAATGGAACAGTGTATACCGTGGTGCATCTTATACTTCTCCCTCAACAGTGAGATTTGGCCATGTGGCTGCAAGTCTTAGGAATACATTTATGCTTACTACTTTAGAACAGGACCAGCTACCTGATTTGCAGGCTCCAGTGCAAAGTGAATATGCAGGGCCACTTGCTCAAAAAGAATTGAGAATTACAGCACAATGACAGCAGAACCTTAAACCAAGTGCAGGGCCCTTTTGATGCAGGGTCCTGGGACACATCACAAGTCACAGCCCCCAGGCACTGTGGCATTGCATCCTGAAGCATGAAATATCCTAAAGCATGGTACTGCCACCCTAGACTTAACTAAATTCAAAACATTGGCATTTATCTCGAGTCTATATATTTTAAAGGTACCCAAATGTTTCTATGGTAAACCATTTTAGGAACCCATACTCATCAATTGAGCTATCTTGCAACACATATAACACAAATATTCTCATTGCATGGGACTCAATGATAGGTTTAAGAACTGAGAATAGGAAGCCAGGTTAGGTCATTGACTCACTGGCAAGACAAGCAAGTGACAATAAATCAGTCTGGCAGGGAATATTCTGAATGGTGATTGTAATACTTCAACTCAAGGACCCTTCTTTACGGCACTACTAGTGTTGAAAAAACTCAAGACAGAGGACAATATGTTTAATGTTTTAAAGTTACCAATGATACGCTGAAAACATGCTTTGATTATTATTATACATTCTCATTGTGAACCTTCTAATTTTTATTTTAGATAATCAAACTAAAACCATACCATTTTATATAATTACAGGGTATTTTAAAGCCCTTCCTTTTGTTCCAACTCTGCAGGATATTCACCTAGCAACAGCATGCCATTTTCTTCTATTTCCTACATTTTAGACATATGCACGTTAAAAGTGGATGAAAATGCACATAATACAGGGAATTCTGTCAAAATATATGGTACTTCGGTACAGCAGGTTGGAGTCTGATACTATATGCAATATAAACAATAGCTTGGGATTCAAACGTAGCACATTTGTGCTTTTTCATTTTTATTTTTTAAAAACCCACATTCATGGGGAAGCTAAATGCAGATACTCCAATCTTTGAAGTATCTTATTAAAAATGCTAATAGACAATGGATTTCAATATTCTCTATTTCATGAAAGAAATATGCCTTATGCCACATGGCATATGTATAGGGTGCATGCATTTTTCTCTGTTAGATAACATGTACTAAGATATATTATCATAATTTGCATTTCTCACCATCCCTCCTTGATTTTTAAACAGGCATATTTATAACATAAATGTGATATTCCATTGTATTGAGATACGATCATGCTTTAATGTATCCAACCTGTTATTCACATATATTTTTGTTCATTTTTGAGAGTGTGAGCAAGTAAGTAATTTATGCAATCAGAAATAGATGCTTCTCTGAAGCTCTATTATTTTCTCCACAAAATACTAATATTGGGGTATTCTTCCCTGAAAGTGGGGCTCCAGAACATTATTTTAATGTCTATTCCCAGGGAACCAAAACACAGACTCAGAGCATGAGTAGCAGGAGCTTGGGGTCCCAGTGGTTTGGGTTCTCAGATGCCCAGAGAAGGCCAAGCTCTCCCTCCAGGGAGGCCCATTTGCATCTCGGGGGCCCAGGGTCTCCACAACGGAAATGAGCCCCAAGAACTTTTTCTTATCTTTGCTTCCACTGAGGAGTCATTGGTAATGTTGGAAAAAGGAAAAGGGGAAAAAAAAAACTCATCAGGGCTTTCATGGCAGCCAAAAAAAAAGGCAGGGCAATTTGTTCCGAAAATATTCAAGAGTTCAAGAGGAAAAGAACCTGTGTGATTGTTTTCCAATTTAACACCTGTTAGTTATTTCAAAACAGCACTTTGAAGAGGGAAAACCAGTTATGTGATTTTTTTTTTCATTTTATCTTTAAAGGAATTAAATTTTATTTTCAGGTAAAATAAAACCTTTCAACAGAAGTAGTAGGACATTGAAAGAGTGGAATGAAGACTCTAATCACTGCTTGTGCGGATCTTCTTCTCCTACCCCTTGTTTAGAGCTCTTGCAGAGTTCTGTTAAGAACGTGAAAAGAAGTTTCTCTTTCAACAGATGTCAGAAGTGCACCTGGTATACCGAAGGCTTCCTGTTTAGAGACAGCACCGGCAGTAGGGCAGCTGGGTCTGAGAACAGACACAGGTGTTGGAACTCTAATAAGGGCTTACTAGTGATAATCGTCTTGTTTTTAGAGGAGTGAGAAAGATTTTTTCTTTCTGCAAGAGAAATGGCACTTTTGGAGGGGAAGCATCCCAAAACTGAGATTCTAACACAGGAGAAGTGGCCCAGTGGTCAGCTCAGCCCAGTGCCCAGCACAGGAGCCAAGTGGTTTTAGGCCTAAATTCACCCTCCCTCACAAACGGCCAGATTCCACTAAGTCAGCTACAAACAGAACTTCCACCCACCTTAGGTGAGAGGCAAGGATAAAAGGGAAGAGCTCTGCAAAAATTCACTAAGTTTCTTGATGATCTCATGATCAACCACTTGGAAACAAATGGAAAATGATACTTTATTGTCTCTTGGAAAGTTGGAATTCAACGGTAGGGTTAGATTTCACAGGCTATAGTTAGGATATAGACTCATCAGAGACTCACAACAATGCTATGGAATGGAAAGGACAAATAATAACCATCCCATTTGACAGATAAAGAAACAGAAACTCGAAAAGATAACTGAAAACACCCCGTGTAAAAGCCTGTGACCATTTCTGTCAGACAGCTCGTCCCATTCCGGTAGTTTCCACAGTTCTGGAACACCGGGCCTAGGACTTGTTCTTAAAGGATGTGGAGTAGGCCAGCTCACAGGGGAACAGGAATGCGAGAATGCAGAGCTGGAAAACTAAAAGCCACTCTCACTGAGGCCTCCACCCTACTGAAGCTTTAAAATGTAAATATTGTTGACCAGCAACTAAAATCATTTTGAATTTATAAACAGCCATAGTCAATTTTACCAACTGCCTTAATTCAATAATAGAAACAGCAAATGTAAAGTAAAATGCACACACATACACACGTACACACACAGCACTGGGATACCTCTAAATAGGCAAACACAGGCAGACTCACACACTACCCTTTACTGTCTTTGTATTTGTGCTTTTTAATCGTTTCCTCAGATTTTAATTGTTCTCCCATGGTGTGGAAGGATGCACTTTTTGTTGTTGAAGTTCATGAACATTAAACAGCAGGATGGCCTGGGGGCAGCCGAGAGGTGCAGGAGGAAAGAGGGAGGGTTGGTTCTCCTGGATGAGCTTGGGCACTTCCCCTTTATGTCAAGTTTTCATGAATCATCTCAGCTTTCCTGGGCCTCTGAGTTTGAAGACTCAACCAAATAAAGGCCAACCCAGCCTTCTCCAGTCTTAATAACTATAGAAGAAATCACAGTCAGATATGTCAGATAGATTCTCTCATTTCCAAACAACAGCAAAATTATTTCAAGTTTAATGAATAAGGTTGGATAAGGAAATTACTCTGGGCAGGTTTTATTTTTTTAACTTTTTTTGTCGTATAGTATAACATATATAAAAAACAAAGAAATAAAAAAGCAATAGTTATCAAAGCACTCTTTAAAAAGTGGTTACAGGACTGATTCCAGAGCTTGTCAAGGGCTACCATACGATCCTCTCATATTTTTCCATCTAGCTGCTCCAGAATATAGGAGGTGAATGGGCTTAAATACTTTTTTATCATCATAATTGACTTTTTTCCCTTCTTTTTTTGTGAACAATAACATATATACAAAAAAGCTATAAATGTCAAAGCACAGCACCACAATTAGTTGTAGAACATATTTCAGACTTTGACATGGATTACAATCCCACAATTTTAGGTTTTTACTTCTAGCTGCTCTAAAATACTGGAGATTAAAAGAGATATCAATTTAATGATTCAGCATTCATATTCATTTATTAAGTCCTATCTCCTATATACATAATCCACCATCACCTTTGATCTTTCCATACTTCTCTTTAGGATTGTTTGGGCTATGGCAATTCTAAATTTTTTATATTGGAAGCGCCTGTTACTAATATGGGGTAGGAAGATGGAACTATCTGATGTTCTGGAGAGGCTGGGGTAGGTTTCAGGACTTATCTGGACCAGGGACCCATCTGGAGGTTGTAGGTTTCTGGAAAGTTACTCTAGTGCCTGGAACCCTTGTGGAATCTTATATATTGCCCTAGGTGTTCTTTATGGTTGGCTGGAATAGTCCTGGTTGAGGGTTGGTGGGTTATGATAGGTAGCAAGGTTTACCTGAAGCTTGTGTAAGAGCAACCTCTAGAGTAGCTTACCGACTCTATTTGAATTCTCACTGCCACTGATACTTTATTAATTATACTTCTTTTCCCCATTCAGGTCAGGATAGAATTGTTGATCCCATGGTGCCAGGTCTTGATTCATCCCTGGGAGTCATCTCCCACGTCGCTGGGCAGGTATTCATATATCTTTAAATTTCGCTATATGCATATGTATATATATGTGTATATGTATGTGTGCATGTATGGGGAGAGAGCAAGAATATCATTAAAATTTAACATGAAACCAAAAGGTTTAATAACTTTTTTTTTGGTAGACAAGCATAATTGAATAAAATAAATCTCCTTAAACGTTGATTCAATCATAATGTTTGATAACTGAGCATGTGAACCACAAAATCACAAACCAGTTATCAACATCTGCTTACTACATCGGAAATAGTAAGTACGAAAAAGTGATAAAACAGATCAAGAGGGAAAAACTGATTTTCTTTTTGTTACATTTGAAAATTCAACTGATGGAGAGGTCAGTAAACTGACATTATATATAACATTCAATTAACTGGCAATTAAAGGTAATTTACTTGATTAGTGCCTTTTAGATTACATTTTCTGTAACAGCACGATGTCACTGTAGATCACCTAATATATTTTAGAATTTCATGAAAAACAAAATGATTATATTGAATTCTCCCATTTTGAGATACACTGGCATGTTTCTAATGTAATATTTGTCAAGACGCATCCTGCCAGGCTAATTTCACCAGTTAAGTATGCCTATTAGTTAATACACCGTGAAAACGAAATTTAAAGACCTATAACAACACAGAGCAGGCCACAGGGATGAGCTGAATTCCATTCTGTAGTTAAGTTTCCTTTTTAAATTCAAGGTGACATATCCAGCCAGAGAAATATACTAAATCCAACTCCTGTGTATTTAATATAATTCAACTCAAGTGCCTCTGTCCTTCTACCATACTTTATATGACCTTAACTTGCTGGATAAGTAGTTTTTGATGTAGGACTATCATTTAACAATAAGCATCCAACATGAATGACAATTCTTCTCTAAGTAATTCATTTCTATTATTCAGCTTTTAATATTTTTTCTCTTTCATTGAAATGGCAAACCCATCCATAAGAAAATACTTGTGTAATTCAGCCCATGATGTGATCAAATGAAATTAGCTTCTGAACTTCTTCTAAATCTACAGTATTCAACTGAGACTAGCTGGATGTTTATCCATGTGTGTGGATCTATATACGAAGCACACACATATTGTCTAAGTCAGGAGTTAGCAAATATTTTATGTAAACGGTGAGGTTATATATACTGTATTTTAGGTTCAGCAGGCCATAAAGTCTCTGTTCCAACTACTCACCTCTGACATTAGATCAGGAAAAAGAGTGGGCACATATGGCCATGGCTGTGTTCCAATAAAACTTCAAGTATAGTAATGTGAAATGCAGTTTGCAAAACCCTGGCCTAAACATTTGAAGTTCACACATTGGATACTACAGTGGTACAGGAGCTCATGTGAAATGTATACTCTCAGGCCAACTGAATCTGAATCTGCCTTTTTCAAGTTTCCCAGGGGATGTGAGTGGATATTAAAGTGTGAGAAACACTAGTCCGTATGGAGAGTGGCTTCCAGCTGGATGCACAGAGCAGGTGAGGGAGGTTTTCCTTATGGATTTAGTTGTCCATTCTGGAATATGTGCTTTTCATTAATGTGTATATAAAATGTGCCATTTTCACTACAGTGTAGTTTACAATTTAGTGGTATTTTACATTTACAACGTTGTATAACCATCACCAAGATCACTCTCCAAACTTTTTCATCACCCAAAAGAAGCACTCTGCATCGTAAACAAGAACTCCCCATTCTGTCTCTACTCAGCCTCTCATAACCTCAAGTGCTCTTTCTTCCTCTATGACTGTCTATTCTGTTTATTTTGTGTAAGTGAAATCATATCACATTTGTCCTTCCAGATTATTTGCATAAAATAACTGCATGTGGAGATAAGATTGGCCAGAAAACAAAAATGAGAAAGAAAAGAAGTATGGAATTTTAGAAACAAAAAGTAAAACTTTACTAGGCAAAGAGACGAAAAGCTTAACGAGGCAACCATAAGTTAGAGAATTAAAGAACCACTATTATTTGAAGGTCCTAGAAGAAAGTTTTAAGATGGGAGTATGAATAAAATAATCCAATCTAAAAAAGAGAGGTTTTGCGCAGTGTTCACACAAAAACCTGTACAGGAGTGATTACTATAGCGCTACTAAAAATTGTCCAAAACTGGAAGCCATCCAAATGTCCTTCCTTCCACAGGTAAAGCATTAAAGCCAGTGTGAAACAAGCACACAATAGAATCCAACCAATACATGCAACCACTGGCTGAATCGTGACAGCATCATGCTTAGTGAAAGAAGCAAATATGCTGATGGCTCCGTTTAGATGACATTCTCAAAAACACAAAACCATGGATGGAGAATAGATCAGTGGTTGCCAGGAGGTGGGTGGGACAGGGTGTGACTATATAAATGAACAGCAGGATGGAGTTGGGAGGATTAAAAAGTTCCAAGTTCTGCCATGTCAGCAGTTACACGTAATTCATACATGTGTTAAAACCCATGCATTGAAAAATGCATCACTTAAGTATAAGCTTCTAATCCATTAACAGTTTTGTTAAAGAAACAAATAGCATTGGAGCTTTAGGACTGAAGAAAATTACAAAATCTGATGTATAATTTGTTAAAATATTTTGAAAGGGATTTATCATATTTATTGCTAAGAAGCTTAAAATGAAATGTAGTAAACAAATTGTTAGAGAAAAATAAAATCATCCACTTGCTAAATGAATGCACATATGAACGGGTGCATGGCTCGGCAGCAGCTGGGGGCCTCGGACTCTCACCTACACCTGGGCTGCCAAAACTAGCCTCCCACCAGCTCTCTGTCCCTAAATTCTATCACTCTGCAACCCCTCTGGAGGGACTATAAAGCACAGAGACGATTTATTCATGTGAAGCCTATGAAAATCAGTCCTGATTTTATAGTCTTCTGTGGAGGTTCTGATCTCACTTCCTATGTCTTTCAAAGGCTTCCTTCCAAAGGTGCTATTTTTCAAAATCAGATTTTCTCTGAAAGATTCTCTCTCCTGATCACTAATCTCATTTTGACAGGTCAACTTTCTTATTTTCCTTTGGGACGAAGGATCCAACTCAGACATTATCCTCTGTGTGGCAGGCCTGGGGTGGGACACCCGAGTTCACTCAGTAAACAATACAGAGCGGTCACATATCCCAGGCTGCTGAAACTGAGATGAGGGCCAAGAATTTAGAATGTATGGAGAAGAAAATGGATGATATTTTTCAAAAGGCAAAGAAAAAAATTATATAATTCAACTGAAAGTAAAATAGGCCAAGGAAAGATTTAATGATATTTTTAAGAGTAAAATAAGGTTTTAGGTATAGTAAGACCCTGGACTTCACTGTTTGAAGCTGGAATACATGGAATTTGAGGGCTTCTGCATTGGAAAATGAACACTACAATTTGTCAATAGGGAAAATGCAGATTCCTTGGTTTGTTGCCTGCCCCACTGCCTCAACCCCCAGAAAAGACAACTTTAGGGGGTGATTTTCAAGTTAGGATGATGTAAGGCAAATGCCTTCACTTCCTCTTTTGGAATATTCTGAATGGAGCATAAGTTCCAAATGAAGAACTTTCAGACTGAATGAGTTCTACTCATACTACTCCTACAAATAGGCGATACAACTTCAGGTGCTTAACACTAAGTTTATTTCTTCCTCGTACAGCAGTCCCACACAAGTGTTCTCTGCATCTGGTGTCTTTCCTTCCCAAGGAGACTCAGAGACTTAAGCTCCTTGCATATGTGGCTGTACCTAATCCTGCACTCTAAGTTCTCTGCCCCCAGACACAGAAGAGAAGAGGCAGAGTGGAGAAGGCACAGCAGGAAGCAAAGCAAAACATTCCTGCTCTAATCCATGAAGTGAGCTGGTCACTTGATCCCACCCAGAGATAGAGGCCTATGGAGAGTTGTCCCTGTTTCTCAAGGAGGAAACCATATGACCACATGGTGAATCTAGTCTCTTAGGGATGGATGTTCCTAGACAGCGCACCACCTGGACAACTGTATGAGATGAACTTGTGTTTTATCCAGGCCTTGAAATTAAAGGGTCTCTTTTGGTGAGAAGAGTTGTTTATCACTGAAGGGAATGAATGGGTGGACTCATTCATTCTATGAATTGACTCTCAGAGCAGGGAGAAGGAAAATTATTCATTCTCTGGTCCAGGGAAGTATCTGGACCTGGACTCTGAGAAGCGGAAAGGTGTTTAGATGTCTTCATTGCTAGTGGTTGAACAGGCCTGCCACATCTGGAGACTAGCCAAAAGTTAGACAAGAATTCTGATACCAGTTGCGCCCTAGTAGTTTGAATAGCTTCTATAAGCAGTTATTAGTTCTTTTTCCTTTACTATTTCTATTGTATCTAAGCATTCAGTTAAGTCTTGTTAAAAGTTGTAACTTAAAAAAAAAGTAAGAACTTCTTTTAACTATCTTGTAAAACATATTGGAAGTAGTACCCATTCCGAAGAACTGAGTTGGGGTCATCTGAGCTGGTCCCTAACAATAAAGGCAGAGGGTATAAATATCAGTGACAGAGGTCACAGAAAGATGACCAGATGAGGCATCAAGAGAGGAAGAATCTCCCCGACTTGTTCTTGAGCATACCTGGTGGTGCCCTGGAAAAACCATAAAATAATTTCCACCAAATCTATAGAAGTCTGTGCCACAGTAACCTAGTAATAATGTTAAAGCTCATGCTAATTTTATATATCTGGGAAGATAGAAGTTCTCAGGAAGAAACTTACTTTTAAATATTTTTAAATATGGCGAGGGTTTACAAGTAGTAATCAATTCATTATTACACGATATTTTTGTTTAGCGCAGGACTAGAGAAAATTATCTCTAACTAGAGCAGATGAATTTAAACATTGGGAGAGATGCACTAAACTTTAACACTTGAACATTGATTATTTCAAGTGTCTATAAGGTATGTGTATATATCTTTGAGGATATGCCAAGGAAAGGGTTGACGGAGATAGGTAGACAGATTTAGCGACCTCTCCACCGTCCTTCTGGCTCTCCATATCATAGACATTGAGCCCTGCCAGGATTTGCCCTGGAAAAGGGTGTCTTCCTCTATTCAGAGCACTGTTGATTTCTTGGGGGAATAGAATTCAAGTTCCTAAAAAATGAATCTACATGAAATATGGGAAATGATCACTTTTAGTTTTTAAATAGAATTATCTCCCAAAATGGTACTTCTCAGTTTCATTTCCCATGCGCTGCCTTCTGTGTCTTATAACAGTCACTTCTTCTAGGGGCCAACACATCCGACAAGGGAACCAGGCAGCAGGCAAGTCTTGTCCTGACAGCAGAAAATGAAGTGGTTTGCTCTAATGTGATACGGGGG
>PVIY010050731.1:0-15999 GCA_004026745.1 Myrmecophaga tridactyla
TGTATTAGGAAGTTGAGGGTGACAAAACTACTAGCTTTAGCAATATGTTCTAAAGTTGTAACAGTTAAAATTGTCATGCTGGTAAAACAACCAGATAGTCCATCAAAACTCTCAATAAATTGTGTTGAATGAATATGTAAATGCCCATGACTATATGCCATAAACTAGAGAAAGAATAAACATCTAATGCATTATTTTAGACTGTTAAAGTGTAATCTTGCATGAAATTAGTCCCACATCTCATAACATACAAAATAAATTCCAAATATATTAAAGAGTAAATTACAAAAACAAAATTTTTAAACTATAGAAAAAGTATTTTAAAATTTCTAAATAATTAAAATTACCATCAGATTTCTAGAAACAATAGAAAAGTCACAGTTAAAGCTCAATGATTTATAGCATATAAGACTTTTTTACATATGTTATATAAAAGTAATGAAAAACTAAAAGAAAATATAAATAACTTGGCATAACACATGTGTGATAAATATTACAAAGAGAGAGTAGTTGCATGTATCATAAAAACCAATTTTCGTTTATGTAATTGAGGATATAATAGAGGTGATTTTTCATTTGCAAAGTGATTTTCATGAACTTTTAATTCAGTCATTTTCTTGACAACTTCTGCCATGCTTTGAAGGGCCTTTTCTACTCCATCAAATTCACCTCTGCTTTATATTTTTGTCTTAATTTTACCTTAAATTATTCTGCATATGCGTATATTGGTTTGTTTTGTTGTCAGGTGTGGAGAGAGGTCTTGCTTGATTCTTTACCCTTAAACTCTTGTCCCTAAATTACTTTTGAGGAAATCCATGTTTGCCCCTCTGATATGAAATTCTATTTTTAGCACAGACTAGATTTAAGCAGACACACAAATGGATACTCAGTCTCATTTTCAGAGTTTTTCTTCCGATCTATTATTCTGTCTGTTGATTCTGGTGCTGGCACCAAATTGTTTAGATTGCTGGAAACTTGGTCATGCATTTCAATTTCCCGCAGGTGAGCCCCCTTCTCCTGGTATTCCTGCATGCTTGTTTTTCAGGTAAACTTTAAGCTTATTTACACTTTTTTGTGCTCTGAATGTTCCAAATCTTTATTTCCTCCAAATAGTCCTTTAGAATTTTTAGTGGGATTATGCTAAATCTGTGGATTAATTTGGGGGAGAAGTGAAGGGAATTGGGCATGGTTTGTGCTGCACTTCGGCCTAGGGGTGACTCCAGCCTGGCCAGGGAGCAGGAGGGTCACCTGTCACCAGCAGCTCCAATGCCGTGCTCAGTTCTAAATACATAACTAAAGCCTGCTCAGGTGCGTATCGATACATGTATTAATGTTTGTAATGTGAGATTGGTGATGCGTAAGTGTCCGGTAGCAGGAGATTGTGTAATTACAATTACATGTACTATTACACGAGTACTTGTGTAATGAAATTCAGGAGAAATAAAACAAATCACAGGAGCAGTGCCTCCTGTGCTTCCGGTGAATGCACGCTCAGCCAAGTCTCTCTGTGAACTGCCCCAACCCGCTCTCCAGTGCAGCTTACGGGGCCTCTGCTGAGCCATCAGCTGTCCAGTCCCCGTTTGTCATTACCTAGGCCCTGCTGTGGTGGGCGGCGTGAGGTCCCTCCTGTCAGCCCGTCCCTGGGGAGGGCAGCACCTCCCACCCCCAGGGCTTTGGGCCTGAACTGGAGATGGAAACAGGGGTGAACGTCTGAGCACACCCTGTAGGGCCCTCCATGCTCTGTGCTCATTCTGTTCCTCTCCAATGAGTCCACCTCTCCCCAGCCAACAGGAGAGTCCCAGTAGCATCGCCAGCTGAGTGGCCTGCTCGAGCAAGGGCCCCGAGAAGTTTCAAGGGGAGAAGATTGAAGAGTTTACATCTAGAAACCTCAAACTTAGCTCTCAGCTTCCTGTGTTTCAGCCCCTCTTGCCCTCCCACTTGGACCCACACCCCTGACAGGCAGGTTCAAGAGTAGAGTGAGTTCTCCCCTGAAATCTGGGCAGGCATGGGTGCAGCATTATAATGCAGCCCTCTCTGGTGGGCACTGGTGGTTGACCTGGGAAGCTTCAGAACTGAGCCAAGGCCATGTGCATGCATCTCACCTCCCAGAGCATGCAATTCCACTGTTCCATGGAAACATGTGTCCCATTCCTGTGGGAGTGTGGGCTTCCTAGGGGCAGCCCATCCTCGCACTGCCCAGTGCTTGCAGTCAGCTCTGTTAACCGCGGGCTCTCTGTGCCCCTGCAGCCACACCCGGGGAGGCAGCCTCAAGTAACAGCTAAGAGTACACTCTCCAGGCACAGTCCCTGGGAAAGAATCCTGGCTCTGTGAGCTGTGTGACCCTGAGCAGTTTGCTTAACCTCTCTGAGTCTCACTTCCTCCATGTAACACTATAAAATGGGGTATAACAATAATACTTGATAGAGCATTAAGAAGATTAAATGGGTTACTATTTGTAATGCCTTAGAATAGTGCCTGAGACTCTTAGTGCTCTATCCATGTTGGTTAATAAATGCTTCCCTTTTATAAGAGTTGATAATCTAGTTTTTCCTGGGTTGATGAGAGTTTATATTTCCTAATACCTCATAAATAACAAAGAGCTAGAGAACTGTTTCTGATTAGGTAGGATTAGATCCATTTACTCTGTAAAGTACAAAGGGCAGACAGAGCCAAAGCACAGAAGTCCATTCATTCATTTATTTTTTCAGCAGATACTTATCAGGAGCCACTGTTCTAATCTCTGGGGCTACAACAACAAACAAAGCAGACAAATTCCTACTTCGATTAAGACAGCTTATAGTGCAGGAGACAGACAATGAACAAGATAAGTGAGATATAAATCCATACCGTGTGAGATGGGGAGAAGTACTAATAAGAAAATACTCCACAGAAGGGAGAGGAGGATTTCAAGTTTAGATCAGTGGCAGCAATTGAATGACCTGCTTAGGTGGCAGACTGGACTGGAATCGTTTGGTACAGCTTGGACATTCAGTGATGTTAAAATCAAGTCCACCCTCTCCTGAGGCCTCCCGACTCCCAGAGATGCAAAGCAAGCAACTGTGCCTGAACTTTCTGCATACCAAGCTAAACATTTAACTTGTAAATTCTCACAATAGCATGGCTGCTGGAGCGGCTAACCACAAGGACTGAGACGATCCAAGTTTACTGAATTCAACTTTGAAAAGAAATCTTAATTAGAAGCTGAGTTGCCTGAAAGCTCCCTGCCCAGAGGAAGTTGTCTAAATTCACAAGGAAATAAAAAAGAGAGCCTGAAGAAGAGGTTGCAGATGTCTTAACCTTCTGAGCTCTCCATGTGGAAATCCCAGGGTGTTTGGGGAGAGAGAAAACCTACCCGGAAAGACTCCTGCCCAGAGGGACACAGGCCCTGCTCTGTGCTGCAGCCTGTCTTGCCAATAGGAGCATCTCATGTCAGGTGATAGCTTCTGGGCTTGTGCACATTGCACTGGACCCCAGTTTGGGAATGAAGATGAATTGCCTGTGGGAAAGGCACCTGGCTTCCAGAAAGGCTTAAAGGGAAAGTCGGCTGTGGCTGGGCCTGGCCGGGGCTGTCTCCTGGGCTTTCCCACCCACCTGCTGCATCCAGGGACCGGGCGGAGTTGGGGGGCACCCTTGGCTTTGGGTTGCTGAGGCTGCACACGTAGCCCCCACACCAGAAGAGCCCAGCAGAGCCAGTGCCCGCCCGTGCCCCCCGCCTGATGCTCAGTACCTAAAGATTTGTATTTGCAGGATGGATGTGTGGCAGGATTTGGGTTGAGGGGCGTGGCACAACACTGCAGTGACTGTTTGCAGCACGGGTGTAGTAATGGGTCGGGGGCGCTACGCTGGCGCATCTGAGCTCCCCGCCTGTGCACCCCCGAGGGCTCAGGCTTCCATTTCAAAAGGCCCACGTTAGACTGTTTGCACCAGCCGGACCATCTCAGTTCCTCAGCTTTTGCAACCAGGGCCTCCCTATTCAGTGCAGAAACCGCCCCCCCCCCCGCCCCAGGGCTCGCCATCTCAGTCACCCTCTCGTCCTTCTCTAGCTGCTCCTTAGAGCAGGGTGAACTCAGCCTACCCTATTCCACCATCTTCCCAGAACCATATACTGTGTTTGGTTTTTGATAAATAATGCCAAATGCCCTACGACAACTGTGATGATCTAAATTTCCACAGCTAGTGCAGGCGCTTTCCCATCTCCCCACACTTTTTCTAAAACTGGGCTTTTATTTATTTATTTTTTTAATATTTGAAAATCTAATAGTCAGGAAATACCTTTCACCAAAACTTCTGATGTATTCATCTTTTAAAAATTGTTTCTATTTCTTTGATCAATGCATATCCCAGATATCATTTCGAGATTTTGGCCACATATACATCTTTCTTCATGAGTTGCTTTCATATTTGCCCATTTCTCTGCAGACAGATGATATTCTAATTGTCTTCCTATTACCCTTTTGTAAAGAAAAATACATGACCCCTTTGTCATATGTTTGGGACACATACCTGAAAAAATATTTTCCTTTTATCTTATATGTGGTATTAAAAAAAATTATATCATAGATTTATCAGTGTTTTCCTCTATGGTTCTTGGATTCTATAACATGAAAAGCCCTTCCCTGTCCTAAAGTTATAAAAAAAATATGCTTTTTTGCAACACTTTGATTTTTTCTGGCTCTGTTCTGTGTACTTTTCTTGTTTTACATATTTTTGCAGTCTGGAACCATATCTATTCAATGATCACTCCTATACTAACGGCTCCAATACTATATTAGCATCTCTAGGGAAACCCAAGCCCTTAAATATCCCACAGATATGAAAATCTTCACTTCCTGCATTAGGTGTTGTCAGAGAAAAGCACACGCACACACACACACACACACACAGGCATGGAGAAGCTCCTTTGTGTGCACACACGCCCACAGAGAGAGCAGTAGCAGGTGAGTAATGGGATATGGTTGGCAGTCCTGGGTCATGCTGTGGAGTATGCTGATGACTACAGTAACTTCAGTCATGGTTGGTCTGTGCATTGCAGGGTCCATTGGGCCCACTGCTCAGTCTCGCTCCCTCCAAGCAAACCTCATTCTTCAGTCTTACCCAACTCTAGCTTCCAGCTTCCACAAGGAAGGAGGAGCAGAGCACCCAGTGCCCGCCCCTACCCGTCCCCTGTCCTTCAACTCCATCACAGGGAAGGAAGAGCTGGACAGAGTGTACCTACATGCAGAAAATTTACATCTCAAAACCTTATTTCTCTGGGTCAGTGGTGGAATGCTTGCCTTCCTTGTGGGAGACCCATGTTCAGTTCCTGGAATGCACCAAAAACAAAAAACAACAAACAAAAAACTTACTCCTCCATGTGTGGGAAGTGGAAGGAACTTCGGCAGTCTATCCTCCGATCACCCTGAAGTGAGCTCGAAAAAGGAAACTTGGAAGCTCCTCTTCTCCCCAAATGCCAGGCAAAATAAATGTAAGGCAAATACCAGCTCAAAAGTATTTATAAACTGAAGAAGAATGACAGAAAGATTACTAAGAATTTGAATATTTTAGAAAAACCAAGTCTCAAAAATAGATCATTATGCTGGAGTATCAACCTCTACAGTAGCAGTAATTTTAGAGCCCACTTGACAGATGAGACTTCAATTTTGTCAGTATTCTCATCTTTTATTAAACTCATCAAAATCAAATGAAATAAAATATTAGTTGAGTTTACAATTATTTTATTTTAAAAAATGCATAAAGATCAGAAATATTAGTTCCAAAAGAAGCAATATTCATAGGTTTTGTAAGCATCATGCAGTTTAGAAAAAGACATTTTTGGGTACACTCCATACAGATAGTTTTTAACCTAGAAAGAACACCCACTGGACAAGATGATCATGTGACTGTTAGACTGCAAAGAAATAGATCAAAATTTAAAATATTTATCAAAAATTGATAACGTAGCATCAATAATTGTGCCTAAGGATAATCAATAGTGGTAGAGGGAATACAGATGGCTATATGAAATGAGGGTCACATTGAGAATATGAATTTCTCAAGTAAGCTATCAGTTTATATGAAAGCTAGGAGAATGCTTTAAAGATGATGCTGCTGCTTCATTAATCATGGACCCAGTTATGTAATTATCTGAAACAAAATAAAATAAAACAAATATTACTCAATAGGGAGCAGCCCCAAGTTCTGCCTTTCTATCCATCCATATACCATATAAATCAAGGTCCTTACACATGACAGTGGGGAATTACCTGCATTGATGGGAGGGGGGACAAGATGGACCAGGAATGTGGAGCCCAGATCTGGTGCACTGGGGAGCCCTGGGTGAATCCAGGAGATAGCAAGTGGCATCATGGCAGCGTTTGTGTTCTCCTGTTTCCTTTTGTGAGAAAGACAGATGCATGTACACATGTCTGAATGGAATGGACAAGGGCCTGGGCTAGCTGATACAGAGAGAAAAGTGACTGCCTCCACCCAGCCACCCCCAGGCGGCCACTGAGGACCCACTGTGGAACCCTAGGGCTGTGGCAATCTGAGTAAAACCCATAGATTTGGGGCAGGGAGCGTCTCTCTTCCCTTCCCTTGCTTTTCCCCATATCTATCCACTTAGGTTCTATGCTTCAGCCTCACTGGATTACTTATTTTTACCAAATTTGCCCTATTCATCCTACTGCAATGTGTCTAGTTATTGTGTCACCTGTGCTTGACATTGTTCTGTTCTCATCTTGGTGAAGTCTTTCCCCCCTTCTAGGCCACCCAAGTCAAGAAAGGCCATGGGTGTCTCCATGGCCAGCACAGGTCTCAGCCCTAGCACTTGGTTTCTTCTTTCCTAAGACCCCAATCCGTTCTCTCTTCATATTTCTGTCCTCAGTGAGCCTCTTTTTGTAAATTCCTTGGGGTATACACTTGTCTTCTGTGCCAATGTGCTCTGCAGCAGCTCCTCCCAGCGTGAGAGGACCAATAAATACTCGGTGATTGCTCTAGATGGTACCTCACATGCTAACAGCCCTGCAGGAGAGGTGAAGCAAGGGGTGCTGACAGCTTCTTGGTGGCCTCCATGATATTTTTGGTGGAAGAGATGGAAGGGTTGGGTTAGAAAGAGCACAGTGAAATGTAATTTCGGGCATATGGGAGCCTGTTCTCATATTCTATAAACTTTCAGCACCCTTGAATAACTCTCCAAGTCCCCACATGTCTGGCTTGCTCCCTGGCCCACCCAGGACACAGGGCCTAGCCTTGGTGTGGGGTGCGTGCTGGCCTTTAGAAACACTGCAGTGCCCACTGGGTCTGGGGGCTCCCTCTTTTCTAGAATTGCCAAGTATCCTATGGAGTGGGCACCTAGCAGACATCTAGATTTCTTTTTGAAGACCACGAAATGAAGCTAACTGCTCAGGGCACTAGGGCAAAGTCATGCAGAAGTCTCTGCCCACATATGAGACAGGAGAGGAAAAATTAACAAATGAGGCAAAACAGTATGTCCTGACTGAAGATCCCAAGCAACAGACAGAAAACTTTCCATAAGCACAAGCAATTCCGAGAAGTGAAGTCTCTGTGGGGAGGTCAAGGCCGACCTCAGAGGTGCCTGTGTTGAACTCGGAGCAGGTGAGAGTCCGGGCACCACAGCGTGGCCGAGGGTCTCACTGCCGGCCAGCGGCCTGGCCAAGCCTGGGTCAGGGGCCTGCAGGCCCGGCCCGCCTGGTAGAGCTGACGTTCGCTGCAGATGCTGTGCCCTGCGTGGATTTGTATCACTCCATGAATCTTAAACCCACAGCTTTTATTGGAAGGAATCTTTTAGCTTCTGCCCAGAGCTCTCATCCCATGGCCAAGGAAACTGAAGAAAGCAGAAGTGGCAGCTCCAAGTTCACGCACTAAGTGGTAAATTTAGGCCTAATCTGCAGAAATCTCAATTATTACTTTATTATTTGTAAAATCCTCGAATCACTCTGGAATCAATGAAAATATTCTTCTGAGGAAACTACACATTTCTTAGGGGGGAAAACACTGTAGGGAAGGAAACTGTTTCTAATTATACTTCAGAACTAGGTTTTTGGATTTGATTTTTACTTTTTGTTTCTGTTTTTTGTTTGCTTGTTTGTTTGGATATGATACTTTAGGCACAAATCCCATAAATGGATTTCATTGTGATTTTTGCTTTGCTCTTTAAACTTATATTCATGGTTAAGTTCTTATGATGATCATTCATCATTTTTACAAGAGCCATAAATGATTTTGGAAAAATTGCAAGGATACAGTACTTTAAAATTTAATTTTTTTAAATGATTATTGTCTATGTATAAAATTGGGGGATTCTGTCATAGTTATCTGAAACAAAAAAATTAAAAAATATCAAATCAATACTTGATATATATATATCAATATATATACCTTTTTAATATATTTACCTTTTTCATTTATTTCATATCATATTTTAAAAAAACATACTTCTTATTTTTCTTCTCTCTTTTTCTGAAGCTGCAGCACCCAGCAGCTGTCCATCCCTCACGGCTCCTTCAGTCTCTTTCCCACTTGCCCTAACGCTGTGGTGCTGGGGTGTCTTCAGCACAAGGCAGCTGCAGCATGTCTGTCTGTCCATCCTCCAGACATCAAACACAAATCACAAAGGAAACGTCACAGCGAAGGAAATCCTCCTCCTAACCCTTGTCCTCAATCTGGCTAGCACTTTCAGTCCTCTGAATGAAATGTCTGCCCAGCTCCTGCCTCCCCCATCTATCTGTCCTCCCAACCCCCCATTTCCCCCTCTCCCTGTCTCCCCTCTCTCTTTCCCTCTCCCTCCCCCTCCTTCACGCTGAACTAAAACAAACTGGTCTTTCCCTTTGATATTGAGAAATCACTAAGAAAATAAGTGTAGAAAGGTGGGAAATTTCGACTCAATTAATTTTGCTTCAACAGACCTATAAATACCATTTTTATACCCCTAGGAAACTTAGGAGCAGTGGTGGAAATAATGATTGCTATTATTAATGAACTATTTCTGGGGTCTCAGCTCACCCAGCACTCACCCACAGGAGGCCAGGCTGCTGCAGCGCTGCTGTCCTGACTGCTCACCCGGGGCTTCCACCCTAAGCTCAGGCCCTGGCCAAAGCCGCAGCCGCAGCCGCAAGTGGGGGCCGCGACCTGCACCTGTGGCCACAGCCTGCCCGTGCGTCCCGCCGCCCAGGGGAGTGATCAGCGCCCGGGAAGCCCTGGCATGTCCCCTCCGAGGCTGAGGAAGGGGGCCGGGCTTTGGGGTCTCTGAGCCTGCGAGAGGCACGCTCAGCCCTCCAGAAGGGAGCCATGTCCTGGGACCCTGGGAAACTGAGGGGGCTGGGGGCGCAGGGGGGAGCAGAGCTGCAGGGGGCTGGGGGCACGGGGCGGGTTAGAACAGCAGGGGACTGGGGGCGCGTGGGGGGGCAGAGCTGCAGGGAGCTGGGGACACGGGGGTGAGGGAAGCAGAACTGCAGGGGGCTGGGGGCGCGAGGTGGATGCAGAACCACGTGGGCTGAGGGCGCAACCTCGATGAGGCCACCTTCTCTTTGGGCAACGCCCACGTCTGCGGACACTCTCTGTATCCTGTGAACACTATTTGGCTGACACTGGTCGCCGCCTCAGCGTTCCTTTGTCTCCCACCTCCCTGGCTTACAGTCCTACCTCATGTATTTCCAGCCTTCACGCATGCGATTTAAGTGTGCCTTACAGACTGCAGAGACTTGGATTTAGTTAGTTTTACCAAGACTGAGGGTCTTTGCATAGCTGGTGAATTTAGTTCACTTACCAGCATGTTTGTAATAGTTTCTACCATTTTATTTTGTTCCATTCTTCCACTGTTTTTCTTTTTTTTCATCCATTTTTGATGAGGGATTTCTCCCCCTCCTCTTTGCACCTCTGGAAATTCCAGCTCCCCAGATGGTTTGCTTACCTCTGTGCAGCCCTTTCACCATGTGGTTTAGAGACAAAGAGTTCTCTCTTTCTTTGCCGTAAGCTACACCATGCTTTAGAAAAGTATGTTTTGTTTTTCGTTTGGTTTTAAATCCAGCATTTAAGTGAGCTCCTATGCTGTAAGAAAGAGAACTCTGTTGTTTTTTCTTCTATTTTCTCATTTACTCACTCATTCATTCAACAAATATTTATTGAATCCCACAGATGTGCTACTGCTGTTTTAAGCAAGTCATCTTGTAGGTACTGTAGTATTTTGCAAGAATCTCCTTTCATTTTGTTTACTTAATGATATACTGTGACAACAAATCTGTATTAGCTAGGGCTCTCTGGAGAAACAGAATCATCAGGAGATATCTGTAAATATAAAATTTATAAAAGTGTCTCATGTAACCATGGGGGTGTAGAGGCCAAAGTCTGTGGGATGCCACGAGTGGCAGCTCCAGAGAAGGTCCTCAATGAGCTCTCAGGACAGGCCGGCTGAAGCAGGAAGAGAGTCTGTCTCTTCTGAAACCTCCTTAAAAGCCTTCCAGTGATTAGATGAAGCATCACTCTGTGCAGAAGACACTCCCCTTAGCTGATACCATCAGCTGTAGATGCCACCAACATGATCAGGATTTAAGTCCATGAAATGTCCTCACAGCACAGACAGGCCAGCGCTTGCCCACCAGACGACTGGGCACCACCACCTGGCCAAGTGGACATATGAACCTGACCATGACAACATCTAATTCCCAATTATTAGACACTTGCAGTGTTACAACAAGTGGCTGTGACACCAGCCCTGTGGTATTTACCCTGGCAAGGAGACCTTTGTGCACAGATATGATCATTTGTAAAGCATAAAATTTTACATGCAGAATTCATGTCTTAGAGGGTAAAATAAAAGGTTGAAGGGATGAGATTTCAATATATTGGAATAAACATATTAATTCAGAGAATAATTATATTGTTTGTTGTGGGAAACAACTTTCTAAGGACAATTCTAAATAATACAAAACCACACAAAAAATTGGAAACCAATGACTACATAAAACTTAAAAATTTCTGTAGGTTAATATAAAGTTAAATGGCAACCAACAACATGGAAAAATGTTTACAGTATTGATCATGTTTCTGAAAATAGAGTGCTAGTGGAATGCAGCCATGCCTCGCTGTTCGTGCTTTGCCTGTGATGGCACTAGAGTGCCAGGGCTCAGCAGCGGGGTCAGAAACCACATCGCCCACAGATCCTGAAGCTGTCATTGTCTGGTCCTTTACTGGGAAAGTGGCCAGCCACTGGCGTGGATGGTAGAAGGCTGCCCTCCTCGAGAGATGAAGCCTCTTTTTTTTTTTTTTTTTACATTTTTTTTTACATTTTTTTTTTCTAATTTGCATATGGGCAGGAGGCACCAGGGATCGAACTCCAGACCTCTAGCACGGCAGGTCTGAGCTCTGCCTGCTGAGCCACGGCAGCCACCCGAGAGATGAAGCCTCTTAAAATCCATAGGGAAGCAAACTCGACGGAACAAACGTGCGCTGAGTATCGCGCAGTCCGGGGCCAGGGAGCAGAGGGCACGCGGCGGTAAAAGGCGTCAGTGAGAGCTGCGCAGTCCTTACCAAGAAGGTTAATTTGGAGCGTAGGTGGGCAGGCGTGTGGGCGTGGGAAGAAGCCGGCGTGGTCCTCTGGCTTTTGTGTCCCTTCCCGCCCATACGTGCCTCCTCTAATCAAGCCTGTGCATCCGCGAGCACTGACGAGTGCAAGAGACCTGCACGCTGCTGAAACTCACTTCTCCAGCAAAGGTGAGGGTGCGCTATGCCTTACTGAAGAAGTCTGCTGTAATGGAGTGATTGGCTTGGTCTTCAATTATTGCCTTCCTCGTGATGTATGAAAGATCTCGTGTAGAATAACCTTATAGTTAACTCTTGACCTAGTTATTTCCTTGGGAAAGCTTCCTAGAGTTTGAACTGCTAGATCAAAGAGAATGTAAAAGTTTAAGTCTTTGTGCACTGCAAAACTGGGTTTGAGAGTTTCCAGTTATTTGCATGTCCTCTTGGAAAGAATAAAGTTGCCCATTTCCCTTAGTGCCAAAAAAAATTCCAATTGTTTTATCAATGTGATGTGAACAAATGTTACTTTTTGTATTTTAGTTTCCTTGATTTTTATTCAGGTCAAATATTTATTTATTTGCTTATTTGTATTTCACCTTTTGAGAAATTTTCTTTAAATACTTTTTCCATTTTTCCACTGTGTTTTCCAAGGTTTTCATGATTCAGAGAATGTTTGTCATATACCTTCCCCAGTTTGTCATTTGCCTTTCAATTCTATTCATGCTGGGCTTTTTTTTTACTACAAAATAATTCTTTATCTGGTTAATCTAACCAGATTTTTCTTTATGATTTCTGCCTTTGTTGTCATTAGTAGAAAAAAATTCTGTGTTCAGCTTGTTTTTTCAACTACTAATTCCATAGTTTTATTTTTGAAAGTTGACTCTTAGATATATTTGTTATCTAATGTTATACAACAGGTAAGCTGGCTCTCTGTATTCTTTCCCCATGCTGCTTAGTCAGTCCATTCCTTGGACTTCATTAAATAGACTTTCTTCCTCCTCAGAAATTTGAAATCAAACCTTTATCAATCTGCTAAATTCATGTTTTCTTTGGAATTTTGTCTTATTTTCAATTTCCAAAATGCTTCATTAAAATTTTAAGTGCATTCAATTTATACATTTATTTGAGATGTACTACAACCTTTATATTATTTTCTCAGGAAAATTTTCCATTTAATCCACTATTCCTTCCCATACCTCAGGAAATATTTATGTATTTTTTTTTCGTATAGGTTCTGCACATTTTCTGTCAATGTGACTACAAGCTTTTTCTATGCTTCTATTATGGATGGAATCATTCTCCTATTACAGTTTTCAGCAGCATATTACTGGTTTATACGATATGTAGTTTATCTCGTTTTCAGTAGGTTTCATAATTTTCCCTGTACTGAAATTTTCCATCAGTTCTTATAACTTTTATAACAATTATCTTTTCTATGCAAATAATAACACCATAAACTAAACTAATTTTTCATCTATTAAAGATTTTATTTTATATTTTTTCTTTGTCTGATCACAAGGGACTGAGTTTTTAAACCAATGTTAAGTAATAATCATAACGGGAGATATTTATAACTCATCCCTAAGTTTGATGGCAATTCCTGTGTATAGTTCACCAAGTGCGGGGTTGATTCAATTTGGGGTAGACGTCATTTATACTCAGGCAGTGCCCTGCCATTCTTGCTGTATCAGCAGAGGTCATCCCGAACAAACGCTGACGCTTGTCAAGTAGCTTTTGGAGGCAGAGATGGCTGCCCCTACTAGGCTACTTATATCATTGCGCGTCTTGTTCTTTCAACCTGAACCATTATTTTAATACACAGCACTATGTTTAAATGTTCCTGTCTTCATAAAATAAAACCTACCCTGTTATGGTTTCATTTTCTTTTAATGAACTATGAATTCTAGGTGCTATTTTTTTATGAAGAATTTTCTTTTATTATGTTCATGGTTACATGTTTTTTGACATTTAAATCTTTAATCTGGAATTTATTTTTGTGGAAAGCCTGAAGCAGAAGTAAACGTCACTGATTTTACAAAAACAGGAGTCAGTTGCCCAAGTCCCATTTATGGGAGATGCCGCGGTGCCAGCTGAGGCAGTGCCCAGGTGCCTCCGAGCGCGCCTGCCATCCAGGGGCCCGCGGCCGAGCCCTGAAGCCCTGGCAGGGCGAGCCCTGGAGGCCGCGGGCCGGGAGCCCTTGGAGGCCATGGGGCAACCCTCGTGTCTGCGCCCTCCGGAGGGGAGAGGCCACCCTGGCCGGGTTCTCAGCCCGGTGGGAGCCGCTGCGGCCCTGAGGCCTCGGGAGCGAGGGAAGGTGCCCCGCGTCGGGTGCTGCCTGGCCCGCCATACAGAACCTCCTAAACTTTCTAGCGCGCAGCGCACACCGTGCCTTGGTCGAGGGCGTGTGCTGATGGATTCTCGCCCATTCTCGCGTTTCCCGGGTACCCAGCGCTGCGTGGAAGGAGAGGCCGGCTCCTCATCTGAAATTCGGCCGCTTGCCATTCCTCATGGCATCTGAGCCTCTTAGTTTGTACTGAGCTTAAGTTTCTAGAATTCGGGTGATGGGGCAAACTTTTCCTCATGTCTACTCGTTTCAAAGGGAATGTGTAAGAGGAATAAAATGATGAGTGCATTGAGTGCATGGCCTGCAATATTTTGACCTAGACTCAGCAGATTTCTTTTAAATTCCAGTTCCAAGTGGACAGGAATACAGAATCTCTGTGCTGGGATTGTTTATGAATCACAGAATGTGCAGAGGGAAAACAGTCAGCTGAAGCTGTAGGTGGCAGGCACGAGAAAATAGAGAGATGGCAAAGTGCTGCGAGCGGGACAATGAGGCGCTCAGGAGAGTTTTCACATTGAGCTCCCCCTCCAAAAAAAAAGTGTTCCCTTGTGCAGTGCCAGTGCACACAGCTGTCTTACTACTTTTCTCCAGTGCCGTGAGTTGACAGCAAACTGGAATTCTTTTGCCCTTTGTACTGCCTTCAATTTTTCAATTTTCTTTACTGGAACTTTACATGAAAGAAATTATAGTTAAGAATGTGCTTTAGGATCTTTTACTCTGCCAAATTTGCTTGCAAATTTTGCTCCCTCTGGAGAATATCCCTGACTGGAACCTCATGTAGGGGATTCCTTTCCTACTTAGCAATCCCTGGAAGTCATTCTCTGCTGTAGTTTGATGCAAACCTTTGCTAATGTGGGCTCTCTCTCCCTCTTCTCTCTCTCTCCCTCTCTTTTTATTTTTAACACATTTCCATGCAATGTACAAATGCCAGTGTGCAAATCATCCAAAATTATTCACTCCCCAAAATAAAGTTCCTTTTCTTTTCTGGTAAGATTGCAAAGCTGAAAGTAAAGTTTAAGGAAAAGCCCTGTGGCCCAGGCCCCTTGGTTTCCTTGGCCTCTGATGACTGTGTCATTTTTTACGCGTAGCAATGTGAGCTGGTCCTACTAGGTGATTCCCCACCTGGATTAAGTGGTGAAGCCCCCAGGCAACACTGCACATTTGCAGGACTGATTTCACATGCTAGTGCTGGTTAATATCATTTTCCATATCCTGACACCAACAGGCCTGAAAGGAACCAGAGTGATTCAGGAAATGGGGGAGCTCAACAAGGCTGCCATTATTGGGGTAGGAAGATGGGGCCCCAACAAGTTGGATGGCTGCCTTGTGATGAGACCTCATGCCCACTGTGGAGTGTTTCAGCCTCTGGGCAGACAGCAGGGGCCCAAGCCTGGAAAAGGTGAAAGGGCAGGGCAGGAGGTCAGAAGTTAGGACCTGCCTCTGGGGTCAGCACCTTCCCCAGAGAAACCCCTGCCTATGTTGGGAGGCCAACCTGTGACCACCCTGCTCAGGCCCTGCATGTCCTTTGCTTTCTTCAATCCTGCAGTCTCTAAAATCAGCCACAACTTGGCTTATTTTAGTGACCGTGAATGGTTGCTGGGTGCCGCCCCCCCAGGCACTACCCTAAATGTCTTGCGTCCATGACCTCATTTGACATCCCAGCACCCCACCATCTTCCTCTTTGCCTACCAGGAATCTGGCAGGGGGGTGGGAGAAGCCAGGCTGCACCCTCACCATGAGACCCGGGCTCTCAGCACAGGAGAAACTCTTTCCACGTGCCTTCATTGGCTCAATCTGACTCTAATCTTTTAACTGTCTGTGATTTTGTAATCCCTCCAGTCTCCCTTCTTATTATAATTCAAATTTTAGGTTATCTGTCCCCTGAGTAATTTGTCTTTCATTACTGACCCTTTAATAATTTAACATTGCTGTAATTTTTAGATTCTTTAGAATCTTTTATCTTTTGGTAACTTTTATCTTTTAATATTTGTTGAATAATGAGTAAGCTTTAACTTTCCTATTTTTGATTTGTTGATCTGCTTTATAAGCTTCCCTTTAATTATTTATCCTCTTAATTTTTATTAAAAAATTAAATATAACTAGATCACTGCAAATTTTGAGTTAGTGGTTATATCTATTAC
>PVIY010050732.1:0-16038 GCA_004026745.1 Myrmecophaga tridactyla
TAAAAGGAGCATCAGACACAAGGTTTTCACATTCACAGAGTCTCATTGTGAAAGCTATATCATTGTTCAATCATCATCAAGAAACATGGCTACTGGAACACAGCTCTACATTTTCAGGCAGTTCCCTCCAGCCTCTCTGCTACATCTTGAACAACAAGGTGATATCTACTTAATGCATAAGAATAACCTCCAGGATAGCTTCTTGACTCTTTGGAATCTCTCATCCATTGACACGTTGTCTCATTTCACTCTTCCCCCTTTTGGTCGAGAAGGTTTTTCTCAATCCTTTGATGCTGAGTCTCAGCTCATTCTAGGATTTCTGTCCCATGTTGCCAGGAAGGTTCAAACCCCTGGGAGTCATGTCCCACTTAGAGAGGAGTGGTGAGTTTGCTTGTTGTGTTGGCTGGAGAGAGAAGCCACATCTGAGTAACAAAAGAGGTTCTCTTGGGGGTGACTCTTAGGCCTAATTTTAAGTAGCAGTAGCCTTGATTTTTGAAGACGAATGTATAACAATACAGTTTTGACAATGTGATCATGTGATTGCGAAAATCTTGTGTCTGATGCTTCTTTTATCCACGATATAGACAGATGAGTAAAAAAATATGGATAATAAATAAATAAATAATGGGGGGATAAGGGATAAAATAAATTGATGGAAACACTAGCGGTCAATGAGAGGGGGGGTAAGGCATATGGGATGAATGAGTTTTTTTCTTTTTATTTCTTTTCCTGGAGTGATGCAAATGTTCTAAAAATGATCATGGTGATGAATACACAACTATGTGATGATATTGTGAGGCACTGATTGTACACCTTGTATGGACTATATGTGTATGAAGATTTGTCAATAAAAATATATTAAAAATAAAGAATGATGCATATTTAAACAAGCTGCATATACATGTTTAATACTATGCTATATAGATAAAATTCAAATAACATTAATCTGGCATCTATTACCAGACATATACCTAATAAAAGTTATAAGAGAATCATTCTACTTTTTAACTAAGAGGACTTTCAGAGCGCTGTAACTAGTTTTAATTTCTACAAAAGGAGAATATGGAAAAGCTGGAAACGAGATTAGGAGCTGATTAAAAATGACAGAAAACTGACCTGTAGGGAGCAGTGAGAACATTAGTGGACCTGGGAAAGAAAAATGAGGCTGCAGAATTGCTGTAAAATGATCTGTTATTACAAGGATACCACTTCGTAGGACACAGTCCAACCGGAGAAAGTAGGCTAACATCATGGCAAAAGAAAAGCAGCTTGATTAAACATAAGGTAAAATTTCAATCTAAGAGTATAGAACTCAGCAGCAGGCTACCAAGAGAGCCTGTGGAAAAATATATTTGGAGATATTAAAGAATCCTATTACAAGCCATCTGTCCTAAATAATCAGAGGCTCACCCCATCTTGAACAGAGGCCCGTCAAAGCTGGTAGGCACAGGAACTCTCTTTAGTGTGCCTGAACTCTCTTTATAAAATGGAGTTTCTTCTCTAAAAAAGCACATGCAAGAGGTGATTTTACAAATAAAAATGCATCTGTTCTTAGACTGTATTTCCTCTCAGCTTAAGAATTCTTCTCTTACTTTGCAGAACTTTCAACATTCAAGCTTAGAAACATATGAAATAATGAGCAAAATATTTTCTAAAAGACTGGAAAATAACAACAATAGATTTCCAAGAATTGCTCACTGACCCTGAAATGTCAAAGTTCAAAAGGGAGAGAGGATGGGGGCAGTCCAGGGCATGGCATGCTAATCAATGGAGTCCAGGGATCACAAGCCTGATTCTGGGCTGGACGCGGACTTGTCAAACGTTTTTCTCAAACTCTCCTCCTGATTTGCCCACTAGTGGGCATGCACTATAATCTCCCCACACAGGGTTGTTTGTTTTTACATAAGTTACCAAGAGACATCTTCACCAAAGGCTTACTTTCATCCCTTACAGAAGCACAATGTCATGTTTCTGTCTACCTAACCACATTATCTAGCATGCTTCAATATCATGAACTTTTGTTTTCGTTCATATCACACATTTACTGAATGCCCATCAAATGCCAGGCACTGCTCTAGGCCCTAGAGGAACAAAAAAATTCTACACTGTGGGAGAAAGATTTATAAACATATAATATTAATTACAGATATAAATACATGCCTGTATATAATATATAAAACAACTGTTAGTAAGAAAAAATAAAGCAGGCTAAAGTGGATGGAATCACTTTATTTTTTAATTTTAGAAAATGCAGTTACATTTCTAACCACCTGAGAGGGTAAGACCTGCATGGAGAAATGAAGCCACACCTCTACTGAGAAAGGGCATTCTAGTTAGAGGGACAGGCTAGTACAAAAACCCTGAGGCCCAGAAAGGAGGAGAGCGCAGCAATGTGAAAGATGTTCTGTCCTCCTCCACTACTGACCTGGTATCCAGGTCCTGCTTGGCAGTGGCTATCAGAGGTCAATCACATGATTGCAGAGAGCAGGTTGGAAGGGTTAGCACTTCACAGGAACCAGGCCACAATTATGTCAAGCCAAAACATCTGCTTCAGTCAGGAGTCTCTGACCCCCACTCAACCAATGGGGCTTCCCAGAACTACAGGTTACGATGGGGAGTAGTAAAATCCATTAACATAAAATTCCAACCACACACAGGAATTCAAAGCAATACCAGTTCAAGAGCCACCCACATGCATACATACAACGGACTGCTAAGCGGCTGCAAGAAGGAATAAAGTTGTGCGGCATGCAACTAGAAGAATGAACCTTGAGGACAGTATGTTGAATGAAATGTCAGAAACAAAAAAGCAAATATTATCATGCCTCAGTCATATGAACTATAAGATACAAACTCGGTGAACTGAAGTGGAGAGCATGGGATATCAGGTTGGAGCCTATTGTAAAAGGTCCTAGATTGTAAACTCTCACAGCAGTCACATATATTCATGAGATGTAACTGTTACTTCTAAATGCTGAGACACTGAGCTATTTGTGTATAACCTGGTCATCCCCTAAAACTTCGGGAATTTATGTGGCACCTGAGACTCAGAGTTAGAGCACTAAAGCTATGAAAGTCAGCAGTACCCCATACAGGAACTGTTTAAAATGGGATCTGACTTCGAGTAAAAGAGGTATGAATGAAGCTGATCTGGATAGGACTAAGGTAAATCAGAATACATGGTAAAGTATAATATGGTCCATATTTTAAAACTTCAACTTTCATGTGGGAACAAGGAGAAAGATGTTTATTTGGTGCAAAATTCATAATTTGTGTAGTGCACTATCTAATGTAACTTGTATCATCAGTTTATTCGAACACCATATTTACATGGAATCTTAAATAGGGTCTGAGATCTTGTTGGTTTGTACCGTTAGTGTGATGCCCTGATATATCCGAGTAATGTCCCTTGATTAGGGAGAAAGGAGGAAATAAGAAATTCCCCCCCCCACCAGGGAATTCCTGATATTCTCGCAACCAGTGGGGATAAACAATTCAATATGCTAAGCCCTCTACCTTGGGCTTGAGCCTATGAAACTTACTTCTGCAAAGGAGAAGCTAAGCCTACTTATGAGTGGAAGTGACCCCCAGAGACCTCTTTTCTTTAACTTTCTAAAATTATTATGATATATAACATATATACAAAAAAAGCAATAAATTTCTGAATTTGAAATTTATTTTAAACAAATTTTAAAATTTGGTGTGGGTTCCACAATTTTTTGTTTTTTCTTCTAGCTGCTCTAAGATATTGGAGATCAAAAGAAATATTAATATTAATTCAGCAGTCATACTCCTTTGTTAAATCCCATGTTCTCTGTTATACTCCTCCTCCTCTTTTTTCTTTTTTGTGAAAAATAACATATATACAATAAAGCAACAAATTTTAATGTATATTAAATGTATTTTAATGTATATTGCAATAATTAGTTGTAGAACAGAATTCAGATTTTGCTATCAGTTACAGTTCTATAATTTTAAGTTTTTACATCTAGCTGCTCTAAGGTACTGGAGCCTAAAAGAAATATCATTATAATGATTCAGCACTCCATTCATTTGTTAAACCCTACCTGCTCTGTATAACTCCACCAGCACCTTTGATCTTTCTCCCACTCTTTAGGGGTATTTGGGCTATGCCCATTCTATCTTTTTCAAGTTGGAAGGGGCTGTCCATAATATGGGATAGGGGATGGAACTAGTTGATGTTCTGGAAAGGCTGGCCCCTCTGCATTTCAGGACCTATCTGGAGATTGTAGGTTTCTGGAAACTTACTCTAGTGCATGGAACCCCCCAGAGACCTCTTTTGTTGCTCAGATGTGGTGTCTCTCTCTAAGCCAACTCAGCAGGTGAACTCACTACCTTCCCCCCTACATGGGACATGACTTCCAAGGGGGTAAATCTCCTTGGCAACATGGGACATGAGTCCCAGGATGACCAGGGACCTGGCATCAAGGGTTTTCCTGACCAAAAGAGGGAAGAGGGAAATGAGACAAAATAAAGTTTCAGTTGCTGAAGAGATTTCAAACAGAGTCGAGAGGTTATCCTGGACATTACTCTTATGCATTATATAGATATTCCTTTTTAGTTTATGGTGTATTGGAGTGGCTAGAGGGAAGTACCTGAAACTGCTGAACTGTATTCCAATAGCCTTGATTCTTGAAGACAACTGTATAACTACATAGTTTTTACAATTTGACCATGTGCTTGTGAAACCTTGTGTCTGATGTTCAAATGAGTACAAAATAAGGATATGGATAGGGTATGGACAGATGAGTAAAAAATAAGGAGAAAAAATAATAAATAATAGGGAGGGGAATAAGGGGTAAAAAAATCTGGGTAGATTGTAATACTAGTGGCCAATGAGAGGGAGGGATAAGCGCTTTGGGATGTATGAGTTTTTTCTTTTTATTTCTTTTTCTGCAGTGATGCAAATGATCATGGTGATGAATATACAACTATGTGATGATATAAGCCACTGATTATATACTCTGGATGGACTGAATGTGTGTAAAGATATCTCAACAAAAAACAAAATAAAGTCACCTACAGAAACTGATGACAACAGAAAAATGAGAAGGGCAGAAAACAGGCAGTAAACAGAATAGATTTTTAAGAATTCCTCTTTGAGCCACCTTTTCCAAAAGATCTTGTTTAGTTGGAAGCCACTTCCCACCCAACTATGAAATTCTGAAGCATTTTTGGTAATCATGCAACTGTCTAATTGCACCTCATTTTTTTTTTTTTTGAGGGTCTCAGTATGCTTTTTTAATTTATATAGAAATGTATTTGCCTTGCTGCTCAAGGCTTTGCAATGATGTTGTCTCTTTCCATCCAAGTCTTGCTTCAGGGATTTTATCCCCTCAGGAAAACCTTTCTTGAATATTCTGCCTAGATTTTACTCATCAATTATGGGCCCCCTTATAAAATTTTCTTAGAATCCTGTAGTTTTTCTTCCTTACAGTTGTCTTTGTTTTAATTTTCACTGGGTTTGAGATTATGGATTTGATGTTTCTCTCCACTACTGTCTCTGAGCCACTCAAAGACAGGTTTTTAATTTTTGTTAGCTAATCATTGAATCTTCAGAGCCTCAGTGCCACCCAATAACTTTCTTGATTGAATAAATGACAACATGTATACACCATCCAACTGAAATAAACAGTCATTTATTTTCTGTATGTGCTTATTTACCTTTTCATGTGGGCAATATAGATTGCTTTTGAGACCCACAGGAGAAGCTTTTCAGAATGAGAAATCTATAGTTGTCCTTTCAAGCATTAAGTTCTATCAAAATCCTACCACATATGTACTTTGTATTTCTAAACCATAGTCTAGCCATAAGAGACTGTGCCCATTTTCTTTGTATGCAGTTCTGCTAGAGCCAAAATTGGCAGATAGAAAGGTGAATTAAATTCCTATTTATTGGTCCAGTTGCCCATAGGTGAGAAGAGAAATTTCAAGAATGTATTTGCTATTTTCTGTCTTCATTTCTCTCCAGGAAAATAAAACAACAACTCATAACCAACTTTGCAGCTATTCCTAAAACCAGACTTCTTTTTCATTACTTTCCACACAATTTTCTTCCATTAATTCACCTTCTTTATAGTCAATATTTGCAAAACGCTATCCAGCTTTTTTCTTCATCCCTTCTTCTCATTGTCATCCTTATATTCATATTTTTCAGTAATGAAAAAAATTATATCTCTTGCTTGGAAATGTATTTTTTTAACTTTTATTTCAAAATAAAACTAAATTCATTTAGCTTGCCATTCATCAAGTTTTTAATATTGCTATTTATCAAATTTTTCAGAATAGAATACTGTTTCCCCCTTAAAATGATAGATGATAGAAAACTCAAGACCAAGGACTAACACCTTTAATCATTACTTAAGATGAATTTCTTGGCTAAACTTGTAGATAGAGATTAAATATTTACTTTGTCCTGTGACTAGTGATACTGGACCATTCCCTAGGCCCGGCAGTGCTAACGTACCATTGTAATGTAGGTATTTTCTTGCCCACAGAGATGACCTTTTTGGGTCAGTGGCCCCATTTCCTAGCTGCTGTGAGTGTGAGTGAATTCATAAGTGGCCATTCCTCTATTGACGCACCTACAACAGTTACTTCCAGATGAGGGTACAGTCCATGCTCCGAGGACCCCATGGCATCAGGCTTGAACTGTTCTCCATCTGAGCCTCACTCTCGCAGACCCGGCTCCCCTCGCTGTCCCCCAGAGTACTTGCACTGCCATTCACATACACAGGCGCTGCTGCCAGGGAACCTGATCTAAGACGCTGTCTGAAACTGTTACAGACATGAACAGATACTGGAAGCTATTAACATTCTCCTGAGCATGCACTAACTAGGTTGTGATACGTAGTTTTGTTATGTTATTTTCTATAAATTCTGTATTTTCAGTTTTTAATTTCTCTTTTACCTGACAGTTGAGACAGATTTTGTTTTAATTTACTGTTCACTTTAATTTTCCTTTTCACTTGCTTTCTATTTCTGTTTTGATTTCCGATTTATTGTTTTTGATGGAATATAGTTGTATTTACTGTTTCTACTCTCTGAAATCATAAAAGTATCTGTATGCATGTATGTGTACTTAAGTCTGGGAAACTTTTATTTTTGTTTTGGATAGGTGGATGAATTTATCTCGCATTTATTGCTGTTATATATGAATTTGCTCTTAATTCTATCCTGTTTTAACTTTTAGTTTTTTAATTCTTTTAAAGTATTTTTACCTATATTCTTTTGTGATATAGTGCACTGAAAACAGTAATAGAAAGGAAGGAGCTCCTGGATTTTTTTTTCAGAAAAAAGAAGCTGATATTTGTCTTTCAAACAAATGTAAGAAAACTTTACAAAAAAAGAGTCTGCATTTCTCTTTTGTTCACGATTTTATAACTTTTTAATACAGGCTTATCTAAATAAAACAGAAGGGGACACATGGGCTTTCTTTTTTTTTAGGTGAGATATATACATATATATTTAAATTTATTTTATTTTATTTTTTTAAATACCAAAAAACACCAAACAAATGCAAACATTCCTATTTTGATCATTCCGTTCTACATGTATAATTAGTAATTCACAATATCATCACATAGTTGCATATTCATCATCATGATCATTTTTTGGAACATTTGCATCTATTCAGAAAAAGAAAAAAATGAAAACAGAAAAAAAATTTATACATACCATACCTCTTACCCCTCCCCTTCACTGATCACCAGCATTTCAAATTAAATTTATTTTAACATTTGTTCCCCCATTATCTATTTTTATTCCATTTGTTCTACTCATCTGTCGACAACGTAGACAAAAGGAGCATCAGACACAAGGTTTTCACAATAACACAGTCACATTGTGAAAGCTATATCATTATACAATCATCTTCCAGAAACATGGGTACTGGAACACAGCTTTACATTTTTAGGCAGTTCCCTCCGGCCTCTCCCATTACATCTTTTTTTTTTTTTGGCTTTTAAAAAGGGGAATTTAATAAGTTGCTAGTTTGCAGTTCTAAGGCTGAGATAATGTCCCAATTAAAACAAGTCTATAGAAATGTCCAATCAAAGGCATCCAGAGAAAGATAGAGTAGGTGATATTTTAACTTTTGTTTATAGGGAAGAAATGGAAATCATCAGGAAAAAAAGGTTTGTAGTTTTTTGTTTGTTTGCATGGGCAAGCACTGGGAAATGAACCCGGGTCTCCCACATGGCAGGCAAGAACTCTGCCTGCTGAGCCACCGTGGCCTGCCTAAGGTTTGTGGTTTTTTTAAAAAAATATTTTTATTTATTTATTTATTTATTTTTCTTGGAACATTTCTGAATTAAAAAGTTATTCAGAAAAAGAAATAAAATGAAAAAAGAAAAAAAAAACATTTATACATACCATACCCCTTGTCCCTCCCTTTCACTGATCACTAGCATTTCAAACTAAATTTATTTTAACATTTGTTCCCCCTATTATTTATTTTTATTCCATATGTTTTACTTGTCTATTGACAAGGTAGATAAAAGGAGCATCAGACACAAAGTTTTCACAATCACACAGTCACATTGTGAAAGCTATATCATTATTCAATCATTGTCAAGAAACTGGAACACAGCTCTACCCCTCCCCTTCAGCCTCCATTACAGCTTGAATAACAAGGTGATATTTACTTAATGCATAAGAATAACCTCCAGGATAACCTCTCGACTCTGGAATCTCTCAGCCACTGACACTTGGTCTCATTTCACTCTTCCCCCTTTTGGTTGAGAAGGTTTTCTCAATCCCTTGATGCTGAGTTTCAGCACATTCTAGGGTTTTTCTCAGTCCCTTGATGCTGAGTCTCAGCTTATTCTAGGATTTCTGTCCCACGTTGCCAGGAAGGTCCACACCCCTGGGAGTCATGTCCCACATAGACAGGGGGAGGGTGGTGAGTTTGCCTGTTGTGTTGGCTGGAGTGAGAGGCCACATCTGAGCAACAAAACAGGTTCTCTTGGGGGTAACTCTTAGGCCTAGTTTTAAGTAGTCTTGACCTATTCTTTGTGGGGTTAAATTTCATATGAACAAATCCCAAGACCGGGGGCTCAGCCTATCGCTTTGGTTGTCCACACTGCTTGTGAGAATTTCAAGAATTCAACTTGCGGAAGTTGAATTTTTACCCGTTCTCACCATTCCCTGAAGGGGACTTTTGTACCGCATTTTACGTATCTCACTATGAAAAGAAATTAAGTGGGCCTAGTCATTCTCTTTATAAATTACCCTACTTAAAAGACACCTGAAAGGGTCATGCAGGTGTTTGCGCAGCACACCTTCATCCGAATGGGCTTCCACCATTTATTATTAGTTATCGTATCTCGGAGTGAGTTTCTGTCTCATGCACTAGTGTTTTAGGGTAGAGGTGATCCTTAGGCTTGAATTCAAGAGAACTAAAAACTAATGCAGCAGAAAATATAAAAACCTGCAAATACCAATGCCAGTAGAACAAAAGGGCAAAAACTGAACCTGGTAGAGAGAATACTGTTCATGTGGAAAATCAATCTGTTTGCTGGACAGCTCCCTTCAGGAGCAATAATGTCCAGGTGAGTCATCTGTGTGAGATTAAATAAGCAGTAGTGTTCACTTTGATCTAATATCAGAGTTGCTGGAAGCCTGTTTGAAAAAAAAAAATGCTACAATAAGCCTTACAGCAAATCAAGTTCCCCTTCTTCTTCTACTTTGCTCCAAGAGGAAAGTGGAAGGAAAGGGACAACAAAACGCTGAGAAAATGGGAGGTTAGGAAGATAGGAGGTGAGAGGTAGGAAGGTAGGGATGGGTTGCAACATTGGAAGAAGGGTGCTGGGGTTAATGAGAGGAGATGGCATAATAAGTTGCTTCCATAATAGTTGTCAAGATGAAGTATCTGTCTTCATGAGAGTATAATAATATTGGTCATTTATATCTGGAGCAGGAGAAAGCAAAAAAGCTGCTCAGCAAATGAAAACTATTGGAATCTTAAGGCAAATCTATTTTAAAAGGTGTATCAAGATTTTAAACAAATCATAGTAAAGAGAGCTGATTGCAGAGAAAGCTAATTGCTTATACCCACAACCTGACTGTTGCCAACTTTAAAGCTTAGTGGTAAAGATTTTAAGGGTCAAGCTTTGGTTTGTCTTACTGCTAAGGTAATGGGAGCAGATAGCAGTCAGCTTTCTTTAAAAGCCACACTTCCCGTGAAAGTCAAATTGTATTCCTCTTGGCTTAAAAACGTTAAAAGCACAAGTTTTAACTATTGTCTAGATATAACTACTTCACACATCCTGTTTTATTTCTTTTGAATTGTCAAATTCACCTAAATGTGAGTCAACTGAACTGAGCTTACAATCCATGAGTTGCAGTGGGTCAGAATGAAATTTCCCCTCATTTTCTCTCCTTTCATACATACACATCCCTTGTAACTTGTGTTAAGCAGACATGGGAATACTCTTCAAGTTGGCTGCAAATAATATTACAAAAATTAAATAGTGCTTTAATTTGGTAGTCACAACATCTTCTTGAATTTATAAAAGTTTTTCTAGATTGGGAAAATTAGCTAATGTATAAAAGGAGGAAAACAGCTGCACTTTGCTCACAAATTTAGAATATAAAACACTGTCATAAAGACCACAGGGAGAAGAGCATTCGAGTACTCAAAGGCTTTTGGATATGAAAGTAAATTAACAGAATCCCTCAAGAATTCTGGCATTTAAATAAAAGATAACTCTAGATTAAATTTGGCTTGAGAAAAAATATCTGCCAGATCCATAGTAGATCCAAACCTCTAATTATATACCATCATTCCAAATCTAGGAATCTATGCTTATTTTTTTCTTCCCATAAAATTCCCATACCTTCTAACCCCCATTCTAAGGGAATAACACACTTGTGAGCACTCTGATAATCATTTCAATTTTTTTCTTTAGATATCTTCCACAAGGTACTTATTAATTACAAAGAAAAAAATAGTAAGTTTAGAGTGGAGGAACCTGGCAGATACTATCTGAACCAAATGATTAAATTTACCATTACCAGAAATAAGATATATGGGCACGTACTCCCTGATATCATATACTGTAAAAGGCACATCACTTCTATGGCATTCTCGTAAAAAACATATAACCTCAATCTATCATAAGAAAGTATTAGACAAACTCAAATTGAGGATCACTCTACGAAAAAAACTGATCAGTCTCCTTCAAAGGTATAATATTATGGAAGACAAAAAAGAAAAACATTTGTTTGTACTGTACATCATACATGTATAAAAAGAACAAAGCCTTATTGGGGTCTTAGATAATGAACTGCAAAATTAGGGCACTGATGTGTACTCTGACACTGCTATAAGTTCAAAGACATTTATGTAGTTAGAGAAGGCTGAACAACCTGTAACAGACAAATGGGGTGGGGGTATTTAAAATATTGTGACAACCAGTTTTCCCTTGTGAAAAGTAAAATTAGGTTAAAACAGAAGTCCCCATTTCTTCCTGCTCCTTGGCTGCCATCAGTTAATTAAATACTATTTTAACCATTGCTGGAGAAGGACATTCTTCTAAAGTAGTAGGGAACTACCCCATAGGTGTTCTCTATTCTTAAATGAATCATTTGTGGTCCTTCCTCTCTGCTCTCACCAGGAAAGACATCCCTTCCTTCCCTTTCTGCAAAGGCTCCACTGCTGGTCTCAAGCAGCTTCGCTGTTTAGCCAAATCATTTAGCATACAGAAACTTCAATTTTTATATGATTTGCATACTTATGTTTTAAGGTATATGGGAATATATTCTGCCTCCTTAGAGCCTAACACTTCAAGGCCAAGTACTCCGGCTGATTTGTTGCATGTGTACAATAATTACCTACTAGTAGTACTACATATGAGGGCATATAGCACTGTTAGAAAATAAAAAGGAAGGGAATCCTCTCAAGCACTGACACCCACAAGAGTCTATAAAAGAAGTTCCTAAAACGTGGATGAAATCCTTGTTACAGAAAGCACTTCTTCCAAGAAAACTTCATCCAAGCTAGTGATCTGGGGCTCTAAAAGGGATGCTCTACTTTTGTCTATTATATGACCAGTAAAGGTATTTCGTAAGATGTGAAAAAGAAACAATAAAAAAATACCAAAATAACACACATACACTTTATATACACTTTATATATTCAAGGGAATTTCTTTCCCACTCAGAGAAGAAGAGATCATCAATATACTTTATCTAAAAAAACTCACAGATACAGATAAGTTTTTCAGCAGTGGGAAGGGGGAGAGTAACATGATTTTAGCATTTTATTCTGGGGGAATTTTTATTTACAGCTAAAGAATGAAATGTACCATCAAGTTCAAAGATCTTCCCCCGGCTCTCAGCAGGGTTTATTTAATGGTAGGGCAAGAATTCACACATCAATCAGTTATTCAAAGAGCATCTGGACAGGGGTTCATTATTGTAGAAAATTACTCTAGTGGAGTTTTATTACCTTTAAGGTGCTGATTTAATCTTCATTTGAAAAGTAGAAGAACAAGAACTGGTGAAGATTTTACTTGGGTGAAGCACATGCTGCCATTTGGAAAAAGTCAGTGCTAATCCATGCACAGAATGTTCCTTGCTGGAAGATGAAGGCCAGACTGCTGCAGATGGACTTAGAATTCTGCTTTCACAAAAAGTTTTGCTAACAGTAACCAATTAATCCCCACAGGCTACAGCAAAGTAAGGTAAACGCTCCAGAGAACTCCATCGAGTGCAGGGACTATGGATCATCCTTATGACTGGCTTTATTTCTGTGCTCCCAGTGATTCTCAGAATGACTGCCCTTCACTCTATCATGCACTTGAAAGGAAGCTGATTCACTGAGTTAAATATTCAATGAAGGCTTACTGTGCACCCAGGAGTACACTGCTTATTAGGAAAACAACAGTGACAGAGACAAACACGATCCCTGCCCTCATGAATAAGCAGAGTGTGCACTTTAGGGCAGTAATAGTTAGGAATACAAATCATGGAGCCACACACCCTGGGTTTAAATCCCTGTTCCATCATTTATTAGCCATGGAACCTGGGACAAGTTATTTAACCTTTTTGTGCTTTAGTTTCCTCATCAGCAAAATGAATATAGTAATAATTATCTTCTTCATATGATTGATTATATGAGTTAATACACGTAAAATAATTCGAAGAGTTCATGGCACATAGTAAATTGTGCAAAACTGATTATTATCATTACAAAGACCTGTGGCATTGGCCAGTTTCATATCCAGTGTTTATGAGAGAGTTTTGCTAAATCATAACATGGACTTGCCTGCAAGGTTCATGGCCAGTGAAACTTGCCCACATCACTATTATTATCACCACTACCTCACAGCACTATTATTCTCTATTTTGTATGGAAGCACATGCTATAATGATGCCTGCGAATCCAGGGATTTGTGAGAGTCTCGAGATACATTCCTCTGCAATGTTAACAGGATGCTTGCCATGAACTGCTCTGAGAGAGATAAACAGGAACAGTGTCTAATCAATCCTTAGAACAGAACATAAGTAGGCTTGCTTCTGATATGCCTTTTTTGTACTCCTGGCAACTAACATATGGCAGATGCTCAGTAAATTTATTAACTTGCTACCATCAGCTAGGGCTAATAAGTGGTAGAGTTTAGATTTGAACCCAGATCTCTTAACTCCAGGGCCACCACTGTTAAAATACCCTATCTGGTCTCTCAAGGGAACATCTTCACATGCTTATTGTTAAAGAAGATGGAGACACTTTGAGTTCACAGAGCTTTATTCATGAAAATAAGATACAAAATATAACTTAGTTTTAAATAACATTAACAAGTTTAAAAAAAGTCAGTTGTGTTCCCTTAAGATGCTTGCTAATTGGGGCCTCAGAATCTAATTAGAGCTTGACGGGAAGATCATCAAAAAAGGGACGGCAAGCCTCTTGCCCTCACTTTCATACCCTGTTATCAGTTCCACTATATTTCAATCAGTGATAAAATTACAGGCTTATTTTTTAAGTGTTATGATGATTAATTGTACTGTCACTATCTGTTCAGTTGTCTACAAATCCATGTTAGGCTCTAAGTTTTTGAGGGCAGGATCTCTCATGTTCCCATTTGTCTTTCCACAGAGCCTGGATCAGTGCCCAACAGGCTGTTAATTATTGGTTGAAGCCATGAACGAATAAGTGAATGAATAAATGCCGGCATGCCATTCCAGAGTCTGATATCAATGCGTTCTTGAATCTGGCACTATCTCAGTATCACTTGGGAGTTTAAGAAAGTAGACTTTTGGGTTCTACCCTTAGAAATTCTGATTCAACAGTCTAGAAACTGAGAAATATTTCCTTTTGAAAATTACTTAGGTAATTCTGATGAGCTGCCTGGTTGGGAAACCAATGCTATATACATAATTTGGGGTTTTGGACTCTAATAAAACCACGGCAGCTCCTGAAGTTTTGTTGCCAGGCAGTACCCATATATTGTATTTCACTGACAGAGTCTAGATAGATGGTTGATTTCAAGGACAACCTATTTTTTATTTCAACAAATTCTTTTAACAATTTCGTTTGCTCTACCTCCCCCAGTCAGAAAAGGAGAATTTTCTCCTTTCAAACCACCTCTCAAGTTGAAATAAAACCCCATCAAGTTACAGACCAGTTCTCATACATTTCAAACACTGTGTAATGCAGTACACATCACATACAACCAGTGTTCAGTAAATGGTGTAAGCTCTTCTTCCATTCTGGAATGGCACTAACCACAGTCAGAAAGGGAGACCCAACACCTGTCACCACCTCCTGAGCCAGGAGACAGGGTGTAAATCTCAGCAAGGGCAAGGAACACACCCATCTTACTCCCTATGATCCCCAGCAGCTCCCACTGTTCTTGGCACACAGAAGGAACTAAGTATTTGTTTAATTATATTCACTGGGGCATTATGGGGTGCCACCGAGTGGCTGCGACTACCAGAAATCATGACACCTATTTGGCCACAACCAAAGTGTACACTCCTTGGAAGAAGATAAGGAAGGTGATGGAAAGAGTCCAGACGCTGATCCAAGGTAGATTATCCAGTTTTGGCTCCATTATCAGTCCTAAGCTGAGTCACTTCCTATTAGTTTCAGTACCTCAACTAGATGATCTTAAAGGTTCCTTCAAGTGAATTCGATATCTGTGGGCAGCCTCTAGCACAGTCCCCAGTGATCCTCTCCTCCTGGTATTCACACCCTTATGTAGTTCCACCCTGAAATGAGCCAGGGCTGCGTGTGACCAACAGAATAGAGTAAAAAGTGATGGTATAGGGTGGGCCACGGTGGCTCAGCAGGCAAGAACACTAGCCTGCCATGCCAGAGGACCCGGGTTCGATTCCCGGTGCCTGCCCATGTAAAAAAGAAAAAAAAAGTGATGGTATATAATTTATGGGATTAAGTTATAAAAGACATTCTGGATTCCACCTTGGTCAGCTGGTGGCTCATTGGCTCTGAGGGAAACCTTCGGAGGGAAGCCCTATAGAGAGGCCAGTCAGCAAGGAACTGAGGTATTCTGTCCCTGGCCACATGGGTGAGCTTGGAAGCAGATGCTCTGGACCCCATCGACTTCAGGTAACGGTAGCCTTGACTGTACCTCATAAAACACCCAGGAATCTCTGGGATCACTGACCCTCAAAAACTGCTTGAGATAATAGGTGTCTGACGTTTAAATTGCCAAATTTTGGAGTAAGTTGTTACACAATAATAGATAAATGAGGTCAGTGGGGTTGGAAGAGGAGGTTGTTAAAAAGTCAGCTCTCTTTCTAAGAGCCTATTTGCAAATAGTGAGGTTTTCTACAAATATCTGAATAGGCTTTTCTTTTATAAACTTTTTTATTAATTAAAAAACTTAACAAAAGAACATTAAGATATCATTCCATTCTACATATACAATCAGTAATTCTTAATATTATCACATAGTTGCATATTCATCATTTCTTAGAACATTTGCATCGATTTAGAAAAAAAAATAAAAAGACATCAGAAAAAGAAATAAAACGATAATAGAGAAAAAAAGA
>PVIY010050733.1:0-10681 GCA_004026745.1 Myrmecophaga tridactyla
GCTTCGGAGAAGTGCAGGAGAGGTGGGCTGGGCTACACTTGGGGTGAGGGTGGGGGACAGGTACGTGCAGTTGGGGCTGGTGGGGTCAGGGTGCCTGGAGCATGGGGAATAAGAGCGGGTGAGGGGGCTCAGGTGTGTGGGTTGTGGGGTGAGTCGCCGGTCACCAGGCTACACCAGTGAGGGTAGCATGCCCAAGGAACGTGGCCTGGCTTATTTCCTAGTCCCATGTAAGCATCCCTGTACTCCTACGGGCTGCGCTCCGTGCCTCCAGGCCAGTTCCCAGCCCTCTGCCCCTCAGTTCCTCGGTCTCTGCAACCTGGGCTGCCTCATGTAGTGCAGAAGGCTCTCCCAGGTCAGCTGCACTGCTGAATTGCTGCCTCAGTCGCTCTCCTGTCCCTTCTCTAACTTTTCCATGGAGTAGGGCTAATCTCAAACTGCTCTAGTTGGCCATCTTCCTGGAAGTCCCCAGTACCATGCTGTTTTGCTTTATAGTAAGTTTTAAGATCAGGAGGTGTGGGTCCTCCAGCTCTTCCTTTTTTTTCGAGATGGCTTTGGCTATTCATGGCCCCTTGTCTTTCCATAAAATTTGATGATTGGCTTTTCCATTTCTGCAAAGTAGGTTGTTGGAATTTTTATCAGGATTGCCTCGAATCTGTAAATTTCTTTGGATAGTATTGACGTTTTAATGACATTTAGTCTTCCAATCCATGAACATGGAACATCCCTCCATTTATTTAGGTTTTCTTTTAACATTGTTTTGTAGTTTTCTGTGGACACATCCTTACATCCTTGGTTTGATTTATTCCTAAATATTTGATTTTTTTTTTAGTCACTGTTGTTAATGGAATTTTTTTTTCTTGATTTCTCCTGTCGATTGTTGCTTGTGTATAGAAACACTACTGATTTTTGGTTGTGATCTTGTACCCTGCTACTTTGTGAAATTCGTTTATTAGCTTTAGGAGCTTTTTTGTGGATTTTCCATAGCTCTTCCCCCCACACACGTGCTTTCCTTAGTCTTTTTCTGAACTATTTGAAGGCAGGCTGCAGGCACAATGCCTACCACTTCTAAATACTATAATATATATTTTCCTAAATTAAAAACACTTCCCTACCTAGCAACCATACAACCCACCAAGCCAGGAAATCAATATCAATACAATACTACTCCATCCAATCCACAGATCCCATTCAAATTTTTATAATTTTTCTAATAATTTATCTTTTTCTTTTCTTGTTTATGATCCCATTGTCTTGTTTTTTTAGTTTCTTCTAACCCAGAACTGTTCCTTATTCTTTCCCTGCCGTTTTTATCTTTGACAGTTTTAAGGATTTGGCGCCTTACGTCCTATACAATGTCCCTCTGTCTGGATCTGATAACTGTTTTCTTCATGACATGTTGATGATGCTGTGTTCTTCTCTGTCCACCACGCTAGGGGTACATGATTTTGACATTTTCCATCACTGTTGATGATAGCCTTAATCACTTGGTCCTTTTGGTGTGTCCATGGTTTCTTTGACAACTCACCATTTTCCTTTTCATAATTGATTAGTATTTTGAGGAGGCATTCTGATTTTATGTCAATATCCTCTATTCATCAACTCTCCATCTACTGATTTAGCATCCATTGATGACTCTCATGTGAATCAAACAGCACTATTTCTTAATTTTCCCTCTTTATTAGTTGGCATTCTAGAACTTTCCCTTTCCCCACTTTTATGCATTCATTTAGTTATTTATATCAGTCCCTGCTGATATTCAATAAACCATATTCAATGGGTTGTAGTCACTATCATTAGATATCTTAATGCTCCAATTGTCCCAGTTTGGCAAGTGGGATTCCTTTCAAGGAGGTTCCTGAATCCTTGTGACACATCCCTGTCACTTTTTAAAACTTTTTTATTGTGTAGTATAACATATATACAAAGCAAAGAAATAAAAGCAATAGTTTTCAAAGCACTCTTCAACACATAGTTACAGGACAGATCCCAGAGTTTGTCATGGGCTATCATAGGATCCTCTAAGATTTTTTTTCCTTCTAACTACTCCAGAATATAGGAAGCTAGAAGGCGTAAATATTTTTTTTATCATCACAATAGACTTTTTCCCTTTTTTGTGAAAAATAATATATATACAAAAAAGCAATAAATTTCAGACCACTGCACCACAGTTAGTTGTGGAACATATTTCAGAGTTTGACATGGGTTACAATTCTACAATTTTAGGTTTGTACTTCTAGCTGCTCTAAGATACTGGAGACTAAAGAGATATCAATTTAATGATTCAGCATTCATATTCATTTGTTAAATCCTATCTTCACTGTATAGCTCCACCATTGCCTTTGATCTTTCCATCCCTCTCTTTAGGGGTGTTTGGGCTATGGCCATTCTAACTTTTTCATATTGGAAGGGTCTGTCACTAATATGGGTTAGGGAGATGGAACTATCTGATGTTCTGGAAAGGTTGGGCCCTCTAGGTTTCAGTACTTATCTGGATCAGGGACCCATTTGTAAGTTTCTGGAAAGTTACTCTAGTGCCTGGAACCCTTGTAGAATCTTATATGTTGCCGTAGGTGTTCTTCAGGATTGGCTGGAATGGTCCTGGTTGGGGTTTGGCAGATTATGATAAGTAGCAAGGTCTAATTGAAGCTTGTGTAAGAGCATCCCTATCATTTTTGAGCTACTCTTTATTTTCTGGCTGAAGATGTCCTAACTACTCTTATATGTTTTCTTCTCCAGCTCTGTCTGGAGTCAGACATTTCTCCAAGGAATCCAGGATCCAATTAGTAGAAGCCAGTGTGCTCATTGCTACTGGGATGTCATTACTTCTCGGCCCTCTCAGTAGGAAATGTGTATGTGTGTGTAACACACATACATATATGAGTATATACTGAAGTCTATGGCTCTTTCTACACTAATCTGTGTACGTGTATTAGAAAAGTCATGGATTCATAGTGACTTCTCCACTTCAAATCTAGCACCTCATGTTTCTCTCTAGCCCTCCCCTTTCCATGTTTGTAAGTACCTTCCCCAACAGTGAAAAATCTTGCTTTCGTTATCTTCAGTGTATTTACTTATTTAATCCCACTTCACCAAACTTGCAGGCATCTCCTTTTCCTGTTACTTCTGTGCCCCACCTCTGGTTCCATGAATCCATGATTGCCAAGAGAATGCTGCCATTGCATCTTTGTGCATCATCCTCCTCCCCTGCCCCAGTGCCCCATGCCAGTGGGCATGCCACAAATGCACTTCAGCATGGCAACTCCCTTATCTCCTCAGTGCCTCATGGTGGTGAGCATGCTGACCATGAACCTCCATGGAACACCCTTCCCACCCCTTACCCTGCCTATGGTGGGCCTTCCGTTGACTCCTCTGTACCAGGAAGAGAAGGGGAGATGAAAAGGGACTACAATTTCTGTTTTTTTCAGTTAGCTCTTAGGAATTCATATATCACATAAAAATAGAATCTTGGAGCTGCAAGGACCCTTGTAAATAAATCATTTGAGATGAGATGGGTATAAAAATGGGATTTGACTAGGTTGGCTTTTGGCCCTGCTACTTAGTGAACTTTCATAACTTATTTGACATTTCACAGGCCAGGATATTTAAATCAGCTGATTCTCCCTTCCCTGAGCTGTAACTGACTTCTCCATTATTCGGAATATTCTGCAGTACTTGCAGACGTAAGAACTTCAAGGATTGAACCCAATTGCTCTTCAGTTTATTGTAGTTATCCACTCCAGCTCTAAACCTTTAAACCAGATTGCTGATTTGAATTGCTAGACCAACTGTTCTCCTGAATTTGAAGGCAATCAATGTAATTGATGTCTCCCTCCTTGAAGCTTTTATTTTTATTCTGGCCACCTGGCCAATCCTATCATAGTTTTAAGAGGATAAATGAAAAGGGGGAGTAGGAGGAGTCTGCAGATAAATGAAGGGAGAAAGATTTATTTGCACAAACAAATAGATAAGGTTTTGATAAGACTTTTCTTATTGTCTTGATGAATGAATATTTGAGACTGGCTTCCATCAGTGAGAGATGTTGGGACAATGAAGAGTATAATATGAATAAACAATCATGTTAGTGCATAAAGATACTTTAGTGAAAATACTTCTTCTTCAGAGTACAAATAGTCACCCTAAATATAATGATAGCTGCCTTTAATTGAAGAGCTGCTGCGTGCCAACACCCGCTTAGGCGTTTACACACTTTTGCAGTAATCATCGCAGTGGTCTTGTAAAAGTAGATAGTATTATCTCCACATTATCGATAGGAAATCTGAGATTGTGATTTACTGATTGATCCCATCTGTCTCAGCTTGCTAATGCTGCCAGAATGCAATATACCAGAAATGGATTGGGCTTTTCAGAGGGCATTTATTAGGTTCAAATTTACTGTTCTAAGGCCATGAAAATATCCAAATTAAGGCATCCAGAGAAAGATAGCTTGGCTTTGAAGAAAGGCCACCGGCATCTGGAACACTTCTGTTATCTAGGAGGGCATGAAGCTGGTGTCTGCTGGTCCTTGCTCCCAGTTCACAGCTTTCAGCTTCTGATTCCAGTGGCTTTCTCTCTAAACGTCTGTGGGTCCTTACTTAGCTTCTCCGGGTCAAATCCTGAATTCGCATCTCCAGACATCTGAGACTTGGTTTCATCTCTCTGCTCTCTTGGTTTCATCTCTCTATTCTCTGTGTCGGCTCTGAGTTCTCTCTCGTAAAGGGCTCCACGAAAGGATTAAGACCCACCTTGGACATGGTCACATCTCCATGGAAACAACCTAATTGAGAGGTCCCACCCAACAACAGGTCTGCTACCACAAGATTAGATTAAAAGAACATGGCTTTTCTGGGGTACATAACAGCTTCAAACCAGCACACCTTCCAAGTAGGTTGCAGATTTGAGATTGAAACCCAGATCTCTTTAGTACCGAAGACTTGGTCTTTCCATGAACCTGCTACAAATAGTTGCCCAAATAAGAGAATATAACAGAAGAAATTCTTTCTCAGGAAATGCTGAGTAGGACATGTGCAGAATTAACATGCAATTGTTCTTAAGGTCTCACTTTATTTTCTTCTGTCTTTTCTTGTTATAGTTTTTAGTTTTACTTCTAAAACACTTGAATTCCATATTTTCTCAAAATATTCATTAAACACCACTGTGTAAAGCATTTGGGTCAGGTCATGGGGTAATAACAATGATAATAGGCATGTACTATACTTTCATAGAATTTATGTCCTAAAGGGAGAGAGGGACATTAAATAATCAGACATCAAATGTTTTATAAGGGAAAGGAATATAAGATGAAAGTATATTACAGAAAATTAATTAATCTTGCATGGTATGGAGGAGGGGAAAGAGTTATCAGTATAGGCTGAGGAACTCCTATGTAAGCTAAAACTAAGGTTGATTATCTAGGTAAATACACAAAGCCTTCAAAGGTAGTTAGAAGTGTATGTGCAAAAGATGAGATGGAGAGGAATTTGTAAGTTAGAATAGTGGAGCACAGAGAGATCAGGCTGGAGAGAGAGAATAGCCCAATCAGTTAGGATCACAAAGGCCATTTTAAGGATTTTAAACTGGATTCCAAGTAGAATGGAATTTACTAAATGTGTGTGTGTTTGTACGCACACAAAGGAGTGTTAATGTTGTTAATAATTGTAGTTTGTGATCATTACCCATGTATTTAACATTTTCTTTGTTCTTATTTCTTCTTGCATGTCAGGCTTCCATCTGGGATCACTTTTCTTCTGCCTGAATTCATCCCCTAGAATTTCTTTCAGTGAGGGTTTGCTGGTAATGAACTTTCTCAGTTTTTGTGTGTCTGAAAATGTCTTTATTTTGCTTCCCTTGTTTTGGGGCAGGAGAAGTAAAATTTACAAACAGTGAAATATGCAGATCTTAAATATACAGTCTAATGATTTTCAGCAACATGTATAACCAACAACTCAATTAACATATAAAATGTTTCTGTCACTCTAGAATATTCCCTTGGCCTCCCTTCCAGTGATCCTACCCCATCCCCACCCTTCTCACTGTAGATAATTTTCCATCATGATGGATTAGTTTTGCCTGTTCTGGAAATTCCTATAAATAGAATCACACAGAATGTACTATTTTGTGTCAGCCTTCTTTTGTTTGAAATAATGTTTTTGAGATTCATATATGTGGTTGCATATATCAGTAGCTTATTCTTGTAGTTGTTGAGTAGTGTTCCATTGTATGAATATATCATGGTTGTTTATCCATTCTCCTTTGATGGACACTTGGATATTTCCATCTTTTGTCTGTTATGAATAAACTTACTGTGAACATTCATGTACAAATTATTTTGTGGAAATTTCATTTCTTGGGGAAAAGACCTAGGAATGAAATTACTGGGTCATAGGGTTGTGTATATTTAACTTTATAAGAATCTTCCAACAGTTTTCCAAAGTATACCAATTTATACTCCCACCAATGATGTATGAGAATTTTAGTTGCTCTATATCCTCTCCAACACTTGAAATTTCAGCAGATAGTCTTCCTCTTACCCATACCTCCTAGCTTTCCAGGCAGCCGAGGTTATCAGATGTCATAGGCAGCCGAGGTTATCAGATTCATATGTATGCTGATGGAGATATTTCATATATAAATAGGCATATATGGTGCTATCACATTTAAAAGTAGTATTAAGATATAGAATAATGATGAGCTATTCTTTCTTGGAAATTATATTGTACCGACTGAATATATAAAGTTATCTATTCTAAAGAAGTCATATTCCTGTGCCTGCATTAACTATAGCACCCCTCCTTCCCCATCCCTGGGCTCTGTCCCTGGGGTTCTCAACCTTTAGTGTCTGTGAAATCACTGGAAAGTGTCTGGGTGCTTCCATTTACACAATTTTGAGGATTCTCTTGGTATTTTTTCTGTGTTCTTTTCCTTGTTCCTTCATCTCCATCTTCTTTCCTAATTTATTCCCTCATTTAGCAACCTGCATGCTCTGTATGACTGGGCAGGTACTCTTACTGGCGAATCTCTCAGTAGAGTGATCTGAGCCTGCCATTTCACTGTGGAATTCTCTTGTCAGTATTTAAAGCATTGTTGGTACCCTTGGGCCACTCTCTTTCACCAAAGAGTCTTCCATTCTTCAGTTTGGTTATGTAAATCTTATAGCCAGTGGTCTTGAACTAAGTGAGGTAAGTGGAGCTCACTGTGTAACCTTTTCATTGCTTTTTTTAAAAATTCTTCTTTTTTTTTTTAACATGGGCAGGCACCGGGAATCGAACCCTGGTCCTCTGGCATGGCAGGCAAGCATTCTTGCCTGCTGAGCCACCGTGGCCCGCCCTTCCTTGCTTTTAATAAGGTGCCTTATTCCTACTTTTATCTGTACCTGCTAGTGTCAGTATATCCAGGACATTTCTGGATCAGTTTATCTGAAAGAGAAGCCTCCCATTTTCTAGTTGGATAGAAAAGAAGTAATCACCTCACTGTCTGGGCTGGGGTAGAGGATCTGAGGTTCTACCTTTTGTTCATACAGACTTCTCACCAATCCTATTATTTTTAGTTATACCCTATGTCACTACAATAAAAAACACCCAATACCTTCAGTTCTGAGGCTCTTTGCGGATTTGCTGGTTTGAGAAAGCTTGTTTCTTACTGATTTCTCCTTTTCAGGGATTAGGTTCACTTTTCTCTTACTAAGTCAGTTGCTACTACTTCTGTTTTCTAAAGCTGGTCAGTGTCTTTTAGATGCAATTAACTTATTTCTCATTCTCTTTGTCTTTGTGGGCTTATGCTTTTTAAAAATTCATTCGCTCTTATTTTAGTGGTATTTCAGAATGTAGCAGAGATAAAAATGTATATTTAATTCACTGCTTCTAATCCGAGGTTTACATTGTCTTTTCTTGCATTAACCAGGCCCATGACCTTTCACAAATCTTGATAATCCCCAAGATTTTATCTTGAGCTCAGGAACCTCAATTGAGCTCCAGCCCACATATCTAGATGATCTACAGGCATCTCAAAGGCAAAATGTCCAAAATTGATCTCATCAGCCGTCTCTCAGAACCTTCTACTCTGTCTTTTTGAAAATGCTCCTAAGCACTTTACTCATTTAAACCAGAAACCTGAAAATGATCATAAATTCTTCCTTTTACTTCTTTCTTATATTGAGTTAAGGGACAAGGTTGAATAGATTTTGTGTCCTTTGTGTGTATTATATCCATTAGCTCATCACTATCACAACTGCCTAAGATCAGGCTCTCATGTCTAAACTAGATGCTGGTATTGCCCATAACTGGTTTCCCAGACCCTAGTGTTATCTTCTTTCAATTCATACTGCCAAATTTGAAGTCTGATGACATTATTCCTTCCTTTCATGGCTCTCTGTGCCTGTCTCCTTAGCATGTTATATGAAATCCTGAAAGATTTTTTCCCTCCTTTTTCTCTTTCTATCTAGCACTTAACCCACATATCCAGTTATTGCTACATGAAACTCCACATATTCAGATCTAGACCCACATATCTATTTCCACCAGCTTTGTTCCTCTTGTTTCTGTTTTTTTTTTATTGTGACATAAATATATAGCATAAATTTTGCCATATTAACCATTTCTAAGTGTACAATTCAGTGGCATTAATTACTTTGTCAATGCTGTGTTACCATCACCACCTTCCATTACCAAAATATTTTCATCAGTTAGAAACTCTGTGCCCATTAAACAATAATTCCCCAATCCCCCTTCCCTTGCCTCTGATAACCAACCTCTAATCTACATTTTGTCTCTATGAATTTACTTATTCTAGATGTTTAATATGATGGACTAATACAGTATTTGTTCTTTTGCATATGGCTTATTTTACTCTAATGATTCCAAGGTTCATTCATATTGTAACATATCATTTTTATGATTCATTCCTTTTTATGCCTGGATAATATTCCATTGTTCATATATATTACATTTTGTTTATCCATTGATAACAATTTATCCATTATCCACTGACAGTGGACATTTGTTTTTTTCCCACCTTTTGGCTATTTTGACTAATGCTACTCTCAACATTGGTGTATAGATATCTTTTTCAGTCCTTGTTTTCAGTTCTTTGGGGTATATATCTAAAAGTAAAATTGCTGGGTCATGTGGTAATTCTATATTTAACTTTTTGAGGAATCACAAGTTTGTTTTCCACAGTGGCTGCACCATTCTCATTCTCACCAGCAATGTACAATTCCAGTTTCTCCTCATCCTCATCAGCCCTTGTTATTTTCTATTTTTCTTTTTAACAACAGTCATCTTAGTGAATTTGAAGTAGTAGTTCATTGAGGTTTAGATTTGCATGTTCCAAGTGGCTAATGTGGTACACATCTTCATGTGCTTATTGGCTATTCGTATATGTTTGGAAAAATGTCTATTCAAGCCCTTTGCTCATTTCTTAATTGGGTTGTTTGTCTTTTTGTTGTTGAGTTGTAGATGTTCTTTATATATTCATCAGATATATGATTTGCAACTATTTTCTCCCATTCTGTAGGTTATCTTCTTCTTGTTAAGGTCTTTTGTTATACATGTTTTAAATTTTGTTGAAGGCCAGTTAATCTGTCTTTTCTCCTGTTGGTCCTGCTTTGGACGTCATATCTAAGAATCCATTTTCTAATACAAGGTTCTGGAGATTTTCTCCTATGTGTTCTAAGAATTTTACGGTTTTAGTACTTATATTAAGGTTGTTGATCCATTTTAAGTTATTTTTGTATTTAGTGTGGAACAGGCATCCAAGTTCATTCTTATGTACATGGATAGCCAGTTTTTCCAGTACTGTAAGTTGAAGACATTATGCTTTCTCTGTTGAGTGGATGTGACACTTGTTGAAAATTACAGAAGTGATTGGCCACAGAAGTCTGAGTTTCCTTTGTTTCTTAGTTTATGAATGACATCTCTGTACACCCAGTTGCCCACACTAGAAACCTGGGCAACATCTTTGATGCTTTCCTCCTTTTTACCCCCCACATCCAATCAATTACTAGGTCCTGTGAATTCATCCTCCTAATATCTTTAATTTACCCACTTTTCAGAATCTCCACTGCTGCTAGCCAAGTTTTGACCACCATGCTGGGATTCCTCCAGCAGTAGATACCTTGCTAGTCCATTCTGTAGGCTGTAGCCAGAGACATTTTTCTAAACTCCATTTCTATTCGTGGGCCTCATCTATGGAAAATCCTTCTGTGGGTTCCTACTGCAATTAGGTAGAATGAAGTCTGGATTCCATTGCATAGTTAATAAGGACTGTGTTTTCTGACTCCTGCTTGCCACCCTCCACTTCAAACCCAGTAGTATGGCAGTTTGGTCTACCTTTAGTACATAGCATATGATGTTGTTCTAGTTTGCTAGCTGCCGGAATGCAATATACCAGAAACGGAACGGCTTTTAACAAGGGGAATTTAATGAGTTGCTAGTTTACAGTTCTAAGGCTGAGAAAATGTCCCAATTAAAACAAGTCTATAGAAATGTCCAATCAAAGGCATCCAGGGAAAGATACCTTGGTTCAAGAAGGCCGATGAAGTTCAGGGTTTCTCTCTCAAGTGAGAAGGTGCTTGGCGAACACAGTCAGGCTTCTCTCTCGGCTGGAAGGGCACATGGCGAATACGGCGTCATCTGCTAACTTTCTCTCCTGGCTTCTGGTTTCATGAAGCTCCCCAGGAGGTGTCTTC
>PVIY010050734.1:0-16037 GCA_004026745.1 Myrmecophaga tridactyla
CACCAATACAGGTAAGAGTTGATGGTGGTTCTGTGGCAGCCAGGAAGCAGGTTCTTTCATGCAATTTTATAGTTTTCTGTCCTTTTTCTTATTATGTTCAAAGAAAAGATGAAGGGAGAAGAGCAAAGGTAAAGATCACTAATATTTATCAAATTCTTACTACTTGCCAGACATTATATTAGCATATAACCTAAATCATGCCTCTTCAGCTTGCTTCAACAGTAAGAAGAGCTGGAGAGTGCAAACAAGATGGTGGTCATAGCCTTTTATAATTTGATGTTACAAGTGACATCCTGTTACTTTTGCTGTATCCTGTTCATTAGAAGTGAATCACTAAGTCCAGCCCACACACAAGAGGAGGAGATTACACAGGGGAGTGATGTCATGAAGTAGTGATCATTGATGGCCATTGATGGTAGGCAGCCACCTACCATATATCATGATCTTATTTATGAGTTCACATAATGTCTTCGTTACGTAGACCTAGAATGTAAATTCAGGTTTCCAAGTCCTTGCTCTTCCCGAAGAAGTCTACCCAGGAAGGAATCTAAAGTGTTAGTTATAGTCATAATTATAAGCTATTTTAAAATATGGGATCATATTTTCCCTCTTTTCTTTGTTTTGAACCTGTGCAATGCAATTGTAACCATATTGGAATGAAGAGCTGTGATACTCTTTGCATTTTCTTGTCCTTGATCCCTTCCCTCTTGTTCCCTCAAGTGCTATTTCAATCTCCTTCAAGGCTTCAAGTCTCTAATCTCACTCTCAGCAAATTTTCTCTGTAAGGGGTAGGAAGAGAAGCTGAAGAACAGTTATTTATCATTCTGTTATTTGTCAGGCTCTATGCTAGGTATTTGACATGTATTCGGTTATTTAGTTCTCACAGTAACTATATGAGATTGTAAGTTCCTTTTATGTAAAAGAAGAATGTAATTCTTATCTCACAGTGTTCTGGAGAAGTTTTGTTTTCCAGTGGTTTTCCAAAAATAGTTTTGTTTCCAATTTCATAGAGAAAGTTAGACAATATCATTTGTGAACTCTTCAACTCTTATACCCCCATCCCATCTTTTTCTCCTTAGAGGATGGGAAATTACTTTTTTCTGTTTACTTTTTCTCTGTTAAGATCCCTGCTGTCTCTTCATATCTTAATTAATTATCTTTAATTTGGTTTCTGAAGGAGCTTCCAGTAAATAGGTCTCTGTCTTTTCCATTTAAATGCCTAACAATTTGGTAGATGAAACAAAGAATAAAGACAGAAGGCACACCATTATTATGGTTAAGGCTGAGTTGAAGGATATGGTTTTGTGGCAGAGTCAGATTGGCCTGATATGTGAATCCTGGACCTGTGGTGGATGAAGGCCTGACCAGGGAAAACATATAGCATAAGGGAGCAGAAGAAATCTCATGCCTTCTGTGGGCAGGTTCACTCTCAGCTGGAAGAAGATCAGAGATGAACCAAAATTGACATTATTCTTCCCAAATTTACCAATGAAATAAGTTATTCTTCCTCCACAGAGATGCAGTAAGTAAAGAGGTGAGAGAGGTCTTCAACTACATTGAGATCTTCTCACAGGAAGGAAACATCTGGAATGGAAACATGCTCCACCCATATCCTCCCACCTAAATCTTAAAACTTTCCTTTTTCATTAGCTCTTTTTTTCTTAGCTAATAAACATACTTTAGTTCCTTTCACCTAATGAAAACACTTCCTGAATCATCCTATAATTGTTGCCCAATATATTCCTTTTCTTTCATAACCAAAATTTTTGAAAAAGTAGTCTGAATTTGCAGAATCTCTGTACTCATTTCTCACACATTTCTTAAGCCAACCAATTTTGGCTTTTGCTATCACCACTACATAGAAATTGTTTAAGCAGAGGTCACCAGTGTCTACTTACTTGTCAAAACCAGTGGCATTAATTTAGTATTGATTTGACCTAAGTTCTCTGTAGCTGTTCACCTATTTAGCCACTCCATCCCTCTGAAAGGATCACTGATTTCCAGGCTTCATGGCTGGTTTCTCGTCCACTGTTCTTCACTATTGATACTTTCAAAGATTCTAGCCTTGACTAGTAAATCCCATTCTATTTACTTTCCTTGGGAGAATTTATTCTCTTTCGATTTCAACAATCATTTGTCATTAGTTACTTCTGAATATTCATCTTGAGTCCAGACTTCTGTCCTGAACTCTAGACTGAACCATATAGTAAATTGCCTACTGGCTATCTCAACCTGGACACCCACATATCCTTCAACACAGTATGGCCCAAATCAAACTCGTTTTCTTGCTCTAACACCTTTCTTATTTCTGAGTCACCTGTTTTGGTCAGTGGCTCTCCACATGGTCTGTGGCACAAGCCACTAAAAGAATCATTCTCAATTCTTATCCCCTACTCCCAACCTGGGTATACTATTGATCTTCAGGTCTTACGGGTTCTACTAGCCAAATTGCTCTCAAGTTTATCTTTTCCTTCTATCTCTGTCCTAACCTATAATAAGGCATTTTAGTTTTACATTTCTTACTAGTGCTATTTCAATAGCTCCTTATCTGGTCTCCTCAACTCTGGGCCTTTCACCTTCAATTCCTCTCTCCAGTGTTGCTTAAGTTTAACTTTCTGAAATAAAAATCTCACACATGTAAAACAGTTCAGCACCCATGAGAAAATCTCACCCATATTAAGATAGTTGAAATCTTGCTATTGCCTACAAAATAAAGTCTAACCACTTCAGCATGGGTTTAAAAAAATCTGTTCTTTGGTATCTTTGTAAGCCTGTTTCTCTCATTTGCTCATTCTTTGTCTAAATATTTATTCATTAGAGGAACTGGGGGGAAATAAAGGTGAACCAGTGCAGACATAAAGACTGTGCTTATGCACTTTATCATTTAAGGGGGAAATGTCTTAATAAAAAATCCACAAGTAAATATGTATTTATCAATCATAATAAATGTTCTGAAGGAAAAATTAAATGATGCCACAATAGGTTTGAATAGGAATCTAACTTAGTCTGGGGGTAGGAACAAAACTCTGAGATGTGCTCTGATGGATGAGTGGACCCTACTAGGGTGAAAAGGGGTGATTGGAGGTGGTGAACTTCCCTGCCATCAGGAGAGACATGGACAAGTGCCTGAAGACAGGAATAAAAGAGGCCATCAGGACTGTTACATAGAGAGGGAGAAAGAAATAGTCCTCAGCAGAGGGTCTCCGGGCACATGGCAGACAGTCAGTGAATGTTTGGGCAGAGATAAGGTTGAGGAGGAAGGGAGGTGCCAGTTCATGCAGGGCCTTCTTATGGGTTTTGTTTTCCTCTTGTGGTAGTGGCAAGTCATAGAAGGGTTTCAAACAGGGGAGTGAGATAAGAGATGTGCATTTTCAAAAGATCACTCATTAGTTTTAGAGAAGAAATGGAAGGGGGAGGGGACAAAACTGGAAGTGGGGAGCCCACTTAGGGTACTGTTGATTTTGTAACTTTTAATTTTGAAATAATTTCAAATTTACCAGACAGTTGCAAAGACATACCTGGCTTATTCTTGCCACTACTTTCTGTCGTTGGAGTTAAATGTCTTTGTCGCAAATTCTAATGGCAATAGCAACAGATTCTAATCTTATGTTTTGATAATCTCAGGCTGACAAAGTTCCTGAAGATTCTTTGGATGCATGAGAACTAATTTTCTATTCAAACAGCTGCTGTCTGCTTCCTTTGACTTGACATTCTGTCGAGAGGTAGAGAGTACAGAACCCACACGGTGTTGGCAGGCAGATGGGTCCCTTGTGACAGTCCCTTCCCATTGAGAAGACTCTTAGTTACCTGACACCTTATCATGCCTGCAGGGATGTAATTCACCAATTTAATTTCATACTTATGTTTAAAGACAATGGGTTCTTTCTCTTCCAGTTGTTCTCTAGGGCTAGCATCAACTATAGTATTTGAATTTTTTGTCTGACCAATGTTTTGTGCACAAACTGCTTTTTTTTCCCTTAAAGGAGCTATGCCTTTTTTCTTTTCTTTTTTTTTCTCTCTCAAGATTTAAAAGTATTATAGACAGCTCAGGGGGAATAATGTAACATTTTTGCATGTTTGTTTTAAATAAGTTCTCAGGAATATCACAAGACATGGTGTGCATTTAGTCCTGGGAGGAATCTGCTTCAGGCAGGTGCCTCTGGCCCATCGCCACCATCTCTAACCTCCACCTGGGCATCTCTGTTGAGAATGGGATGGGTTGCCATAGAAACCTACATCTGTGCAGCCGGGAGTGTTGGGGCATTAACAGCAGGTGACGTGTTAGCTGTGGGTGGAGTGAACGTTTGATCAATGGGCTTTGGGAACTGGTAGATAAGTGTTTCTCCTTTTCCCCCTCTCCTGACAGCTCTAAAACATCTTTCCTATGGCTTCACAAACAGTCTCTGAGTACTGAGAAACCAACTGCCTATGGTGGAGGCCAACTTGATAATGTATATTTTTAATGACGTTTCCTCTTTGTGTGCTTTGCTGCTACTGTCACTCATGCCTTTTCCCTTTAATTATATGTCAGTCATAACACCTCAGAAAAGTGCTCAAACAGATGCCTTTATTGCAAGCTCGGCTTTCAGGGGAATCCAAGTTAAGAGAGTGGCCAAGTTATGTTCACTATATTCTAAAAAAATATGGATTAACACAAAGAACCATCCTCTTATGATGCTGGAGTTATTTATGAAATCATTCTCACAAAGGTATTTAATGTCACATCAAAGTTACTTATACATTTAACAGTTCTCCTTTGTCAAGAAGTGCACTGCCTCAAAACTGTATCCATTAATTCTTCCTTCCATCCCTGATCTTTAAGACCATTCTAAGCAGCCAGGCAAGATGAAAAACCTCCACGAGTTGTGGACCCTGGGCACCTTTCTCTCCCCAGGCACTTTTTCTTTTCTGCACTATAGTACATGGTGATGCCATCTACTGAAAAAGTTAACATTTGTTCTCCTTGGCTGGGATTTTGTTTTTTATATACTACAGAAATGGTACAAGGGAATAAAAAATAAATAAACCACAGTGAAGGAAAAATATGGAGAGGAAAAATAACACCAAATCTATGTGATAGGTCCTGTGAGTGACTGCAAAGGCATTCAGATTGGATGTGTGCTTCCTGGTAGCCAAAGCGAAGGGGTAAATAAGGTATATAACAATAGCCACAGTATCCATAAAATAAAATTTACTTGCTTCCCTGGAGAGTCAGAGCTTATTTGTACAGAGACCTGAGTAAAATTTCTTTAGAGGTTTCACAAAATGGGTGGGTATTATATGATCAGGCAGATAATATACTACATTAGCTTTCTGTTTCACAGATAAGGACTTCCTAGGATTATTTCTTTTAGTGTCCTTCAGCCCTGTTTAGGTGACTCTCAGATGGACTTATTGACTGAGTCTGACTGAGCTCAGAAACTTACTTCTTCTTCTTCTTTTAAAAAATATTTTTATTGCATATTTTGTTAAAACCTTAACAAATATACAAACATTCTTGGCATACAAACATTCTTGACATGGTGTACAATCTATGGCTCATAATATCATCACGTAGTTGTGTATTCATCTCCATAATCATTTTTTTTGAACATTTGCTTCACTCTAGCAAAAGAAATAAAAAAGAAAAAAGGAAAAACTCATATATACAATACCCCTTGCCCCCCCTCATTGACCACTAGTATTTCAATCTACTCAATTTATTTTAAACTTTGTTCCCCCTATTATTTGTTTATTTTTTATCCACATTTTTTACTCATCTGTCCATACCCTGGGTAAAGGAAGCATCAGACACAAGGTTTTCACAATCACACAGTCACATTGTGAAAGCTGTATCATTTTACAATCATCTTCAAGAAACAAGGCTCCTGGAACACAGCTCTACAGTTTCAGGTACTTCCCTCCAGCTATGCCAATACACCATAAACGGAAAAGGGGATATGTATATAATGCGTAAGAATAACCTCCAGGATAACTTCTCAACTCTGTTTGAAATCTCTCAGCCACTGACACTTTATTTTGTCTCATTTCTCTCTTTCCCCTTTTGGTCGAGAAGGTTTTATGAATCCCTTTATCAGCAGCTTACTTTTGCCATTTCTCCCAAGTGAACTTTTGATGAGAATTGGGCTTGCCTAGAACATGTCTTTGAGAGTACACTTTTAGTCTTATTGAACACAATGTCACTTAAATATGCATCTGCTAATGTGATAAAGGCTTGAAGTCTATAGGGCTGCTTCATGTTTTGGGGAGAAAATGATCAATTTGGTCAACAGTGAGAAAGACATGGCCATATTGTTCAGACAACATGGAGTCCTCCCCTTCTTTGGGCAGTCTCTCACATCCAGACAGCCTCATCTCTGCTGCTTCACATTTTGGGGAGAAAATGATCAATTTGCTCAACAGTGAGACGTGGCCATATTGTTCAGACAACATGGAGTCCTTCCCTTCTTTGGGCAGTCTCTCACATCCAGACAGACTCATCTCTACCAAGTGTGGTAATCAGCTGGCTTTTGTATTTAGTTGTATATTATATGTGTCTTTATCTTTGTGACATATATGTGGGACTCTGACTATGCCGTGAAGTGTGCTTACTACTTGAAACATTTCCTAACTCTTTTTAGGGGCTTGGGCTGTTTGACTGGTAGGTCTTTGCTTTGATCTGAGGACCAGCATTAGTTTTTGGTAAAAATCTGCATTCTCAGACTCTACTGCAGTCTTGGAGTGGGAGCAGGGAGCATGGAACATGCAGACATACATTGTTCTCCTAGTTCAGTTACGATTTCCATTTTATTATGAGTGTCATAATCATTTCTCACAACACCTATGTGAGAGGAAGATGACATTGTCAACCCCCTTTTATAGATAAGTTGACAGATATTCATGTGGAAGAAGAGTTCTAAAGTCAAACTTCTCATTGAGGAAACATTCCTCCCCACCACCAAGTTAGCTCTTTACTTCCACTTCTATTTCTCATTTGAAACCTCATCTTTCAAGACCAATACAAATCTCAAATTTTCTGAATCATTCTTCCTGACTGCTCATCACTGGGCAAAATTATTTTTCCTTCTCCAGGCTCTAATGGAGCTTTTCACAAGCCTTTATTTTAGAATTTATCATCATTATTTGCTATTTGAATACAAATGTATAGAGTTTTTTAATATGACCTGCCCCTATTGATCAATTTATTCTGAAACTCTCTTATACTTATAAGGGATTACCATATATATGAGGTCCCATTATGGAAATCAACAAGTTATTTTTTGAGAAACAATGAAAAACAGATTTGACCTTCTTTATCCTTCCAGGAAAACAAGAAATTTTACTGTTCTCACAAGTTAAGAAAGTCATGTGTTTGCAGTGAGATAGACAGACAATTCAAAGTTGTTCTTCCCTCTCCTACTTGATACCTTAAAATAAGCAGATATTAATATGAGGCCAATGTTGTATTTCCAAATAGAATTACATTCTTGTGCTGGGTCAATCAATGCATGTGGGTTGACAACTGAGACTCATGAAGAGCTACCATAATGGCAACGTAGTCCCTCAGCTATGCAGACCCTAACTACACTGCAGTGAGTAATTCAGCCATCAGCGGGCCTGAGCCAAACAGTAAAGATGCCTCCTACTGAAGGTTAAACATTTGCCCTAAGTCTTTGATCAGGAGCGGCTGTGTCTGTGTCCCTGCTTCCCTAACAACTGAGTAGAGCATGTAGGACTATCACTACGTAAGAGTCAATGGCAGGTTTAGTAAGAGGAACATGATTATGATCTTACAGATGGAGCAATTAGGGTAGATTAAGTGGCCGGGCATTGCTAGAAAATGAAAGACTGTGGTGAGAGTGGCCATTTCAGTAAAGGAAAATGGAAATGGGCATTGTGGTTCAATTGGGCCAAGGTTTACCTAGTTATTGTGAGAGCTGAAACTGTTGGAAATAACATAGATTCTCAAGATCAGGGTCCTATTTTGCTTACCTTTGTATCCCTGATAGCATATAGCAGAGAGTATGCAGCAATAGTAGGACTGTGAGCTGTGTGGAATCATGTGGCAGAAAGTCATAGACTTTGGAGTTAAGAGATCCATTTTCAGATCTCGGCTCCACTACTTATTAGCTGTATGACGTTGGGAAAATTACTTAACCTTTCTAATCCTCAGTTACCTTGTCTGTAGAAATGAGGATAACACTTCTTTCACTAGTTTTTCTGAACAGTGAATGAGATCGTAAGTGTAAAATGCCTGGCATAGAGAAAGTGCTCAATAAAGACTAATTTATTTGATGAGTAATTTGTGATGACTCAATTGAGAGCAATTCCTCTGTTTTTCCTCCCATGAAGTGCATTCTTTCTTAAATGACTGTGAAGGATAAAATAATAATAAAGATGTCCACATAGGACCTAGAATAGTTTAAACAATTTTGAAAAAGATGACTCAAGTGGGAAGAATCATTCTACCTGATTTTTTTTTTTTGTATGCTGTATGGCTGGGGTCACATTTCATTCTTTTTTCCATGTGAGTATCCCATTTTTGCAGCACCATTTATTGAATTTTTGTTTGTTTGTTTGCTTTGTCTTTGTTTTTCTGGGAAGTGCATGGGCCGGGAATTGAACCCAGGTCTCCCACATGGCAGGGGAGAATGAACTACCACTGAACTACCCTTGTACTCCATCTCTACCTGATTTTTAAGAGTTACTAAATATTTACTGTGATCAGCAATGTAACATTGGCTAAGGGAATGACATATAAATCAATGGGCCAGAAGAGAGAAACCAGAAATAGAATCAAACAATTACATCCAAATGGTTTTTGACAGAGGCGCAAAAGCAAATCAATAAAGGAAGGATAGCTTTTTCCACACATGGTACTGGAGTGATTGGACAGCCATGGGCAAAAAAGTGAACCTGGATTTAAACTTTACACTGTATACAAAACTAATTCAGAATGGATTACATACTTAAATGTAAAATGCACAACTAAAAATTTTAGACAAAACCATAGGAGAAAATCTTCATGATCTAGGACTAGGAATATAGAATTTTTTTTAGACTTGACAATAAAAGCATGACACATAAAAGGAAAAACTGATAAATAGACTATCATCAAAAATTGAAAATTTTGCCCCTTGGAAGACCCTGTGAAAAGGATAAGACAAGCTGCAGACAGGGAGAAAATATTTGCAAAGCACATATCTGACAAAGAATTAGTGTCTAGAATATATAAAGAACTCTCTAAACTCAACTAAACTCTCTAAACAAAATGAACAATCCAACAAGAAAATGGGCAAAAGATGTGAGCAAACATTTGACTGAAGAAAATCTGTAGATGGCAAATAAACACATAAAACGATGTTCAACATCATTAGCATTTAGGGAAATGCAAGGGAAAATCATAATGAGATATCACTATACACTGAATCGAATGGCCAAAATAAAGGGTTGATGCTGGTGAGGCCGCTGACATGGTGGGAATGTTATCTGGATGGCAGTTTTGGGGATCCCAAAGATCCCTACAACTTGTGAGAAGATGGCAGAGTAGGAATCCGTCTTTCCTCCAAAACAACTATTGAACTAGGATGAACTGTCTGAATCAACTATTTTGAAACTCCAGACTCCAGTAGAACACTGTGCAGTATCCATGGAGGAGTGACAGGGAGAGGCCGGCAAATTGTGATAAAAGCCAGTGAGTTTCACCCTTTCTGCAGTGGCAACCTTCCCCATCCCCCAGCCTTGTGGTGGGCAACAGTGGGGACTGCAGCTCAGGCTCCTGGTGCAGATTACTGGTGCCAGAGTGGGACTTAAAGCCCTAGTTCTCCAAACTCTGTGGGAGGGGTGGGTGTGTGTGGTCTGATCACCGATCCCCACTTTTGATCAGCAACTACAGATCTCAGTGGGCTGGCTCTGAGGGCAGCCATTGCTCCACTCTCCCTTGGGTAAAGGAAGCAGAGGAATCTTAAAAAGACAGTAACCTTCCTCAAAATTATGGAAAACAGTTCAAGGGTGGCATTAACTTGGCAGGTGCTAGATCAAGAAAACATAGCTTCAAATGCCATAGAGGTGGAGAACAGATTAGTGGTTATCCAGGGTTAGGGAGGGGGAGGTAGGGAGGTGTCTGCAACTATCAATGGATAGCTTAAGAGATTCTCATGATGGAACTGCTCTGAACCTGTTTTCTCATTGAAAGGTTGGCTTAGACCAGAAGGAACTTTTTGTTGGTGTTTTAGTTTCCTAGGGCTGCTGTGACAAAGTACCACAAACTTGGGTTAAAACCACAGAAATTTATTGTCTCCTGGTTCTGGAGGCTGTAAGTCCCAAATGAAGGTTTTGGTGGGGCCATGTTTCCTCAGAAATCTGTAGGAGAGAATCCCTCCTTGTTTCTTCCAGCTTCTGGTACTTGCCAGCAATCTTAATTGCTCCTTGGCTTATAGATGCCATTGTCATCACATGGCCATCTCCCCGGTATAACTGTCTGTGCATCTTTTCCTCTTCTTATAAGGTCACCAGGTGTTCTAGTTTGCTAGCTGCTGGAATGCAATACACCAGAAACAGAGTGGCTCTTAAAAAGGGGAATTTAATAAGTTTCTAATTTACAGTTCTAAGGCCAAGAAAATGTCCCAATTAAAACAAATCAATAGAAATGTCCAATCAAAGGTATACAGGGAAAGATACCTTGGTTTAAGAAGCCGATGAAGTTTAGGGTTTCTCTTTCAAGTGAGAAGGCACATGGCGAACACAGTCAGGGCTTCTTTCTCAACTGGAAGGGCACATGGCAAACATGACATCATCTGCTAGTTTTCTCTCCTGGCTTCCTGGTTCATGAAGCTCCCTGGGAGGCATTTTCCTTCTTCATCTCCAAAGGTCGCTGCTTTATGGGCTCTCTGCTTCTCATGGCTAGGTTGTTCCTCTTTGCTCTCTCTGAATATCCTTTTCTCCAAAACGTTTCCTCTTTTGTAGGACTCTAATAAACCAATCAAGACCCACCCAAATGGCTGGAGACATGTCATCACCAAATCCAGTTTAACAACCACTCTTGTCTAAACACATCATCCAGGGAGATGATCTGATTACAGTTTCAAACATACAGTATTGAATAGGAATTATTCTACCTTTATGAAATGGGATTTTGATTAAAACATGGCTTTTCTAGGGGGCATACTTCCTTTCAAACCAGCACACCAGTCATATTGGATTACTGGCCCCCAATCTAGGTTGGTCTCATTTTAACTAATCACATCTTTAAAGAATCTATTTCCAAAGAAGGTCATATTCATGAGACTAAGTGTTGAGATTTGAACATCTTTTTGGTGGACACATTCAACCCATAATTGGTTGGAATTCTGGAAATCAGTGAATCAACTGCCTTTAAAGGTAAACTAGGACATTGAATGGAGAGGTGGTGTTCAGAGATATTACTTGTCTTCAAGCCCTAGGGCCATGGCTTTGCCCTGGGGTTTGGGATAATGGTGAAATAAACAGACCTTATACTCCTCAATTATATATAACAAGCACTGGTCAAAATTGAGTAGCATGTAACTTTGACCCCCCCAATTAGCACATCGCTTGTGCCTTGAGATTCTTTGGTCTTATAGTGGTAAGGAGTATGGTGCATAGAAAAAACTCAGTTCTGTAAATCAGTCAGTGACAAGAATCTGAATTACAGGTGCTGGTGGCTCTGACCCTGATAAGATGCTGGGCCCCTCTCTGGGCCTCAGTGTGATGATTGAACAAGGTGTCTTTTAAGGTTTGCTCCATTTCTCAGTGTTTTAGTTTCCTAGTTGCTAAAACAAATATCATGCAATGGGTTGGCTTAAACAATGGGATTTTCTTGTCTCAAGCTTTTGAAGCTGGGAGAAGTCCAAAATCAAGGCCTCAGCAAGGCCATGCTTTCTCCCCAAAGATGGTGGTGCTCTGGGTTGGCTGCCGGCCATTCTTGGTCCTTGCCTGTTCCGTCACATGCCAATGCACATGACCACGTCTTCTCCTTTGTATTCTGTGTATCATTGAATTCCAGCTTCTGGCTGTTCCCTGTGGAGTCACCTTCCATATCCAATTTTCTTCTTATAAGAACTTCAGCCATATTGAATGAAGGCCCATCAAAATAAGGTTTGGGCACACCTTAACTGATAACATCTTCAGAGGTCCTTTTGCAAAGGGTTCACACCCACAGGACCAGGGATTGAGACCTGAACATGCTTTTTATGGGAAGCATGAGTCTGTCCCTAACACTCAAGTTTTTATTATTATTATTAAGTATGCGTACTTTAATCCAGCAAGTCTTTTGGGAGAATGGTTCCAAGGAAGAAGTGCTGAAGAAAGACTATGGTCTTTTGACCCATTTTCCCACCAGATCTCAGTGATAAAATTGAAATGTAATACAAATAGTCAAGAAATCAGGTTAAGGAGCCTTCTGTTTGGGACTGATCTGGATTGTGATATCATAAATGCAATGTTTTGGTTATTTTTTTTAAATTGTAAGATTTGAAGAATCTGCTTTGATCCAGGGATGATTTACTAAAAAGATGAATTTTCCCTCAAGGTCCTTGGAGGATCTTGGCTTAACAGAGTAATGTTATGTTCAATAAATGGTTTGAAAATGTGGGGCATATTAAGATTTCTTCGGATAAGAAACTCCACCTCTGACCCTTTAAATGTACTCAGGGTGGTTCTAAACAAAATACTCCCTCAGTTTCTCTAAGATTTGATGGAACAAGGAGATATCTTGTAATATCTTCTAGTTTCTGAAGTGACATTTCTGGGATTTGATTTTTGAAGGAGAATCCTTTAAAAAAAAAAATGAATGCATAGGGTCCCCTTTTCCCAGGGACCTCAGAACACTTAATTGTCATGTTCCTGGGAAGGGAACAAATGGAATGCACTCACCATGTGTGAAGACCTTGAGCCCCCAAGATTGATTTGTTCAAGTTTTCTCTGCCCTTTCTACTTGATTAGACTTCCTCTCTTGAGTTACAAGCTTGGGCACTTAACATATAAAATGGTGAACAGATGGAGAAGACGGAACCCTTTGATGGAATTAAGTCCCACAGATCCCCAAGGAACCAATGGCTGTTACTCTGGAGTTAGGTAGACTCCATTTGGAAGTTTTTGGCTAAAAATTCTTATTCAGTGCATGGCTATGAGCAGAGAAACCTGTTCTAGATAAACACAGACGAGGGAACAAATTTATTTCACATGAACTGCTTGATTTGGATATTTACCTCTTCCTCTACAGGTGAACTTGGGCTGCCTCATGAGCTGAGGGTCTTGGTGCAGTTGACTTCACAGTAATATAATATTATTCATAGGCCTCAATTAGTATTTAGAATTTTATTTTAACTTCTGACCATGACAACTGGTGGATTCAATATAATAGGAAAAAGAGTTATAATAACTCTTACTGAATTAAATTACTCTATTGACAAAAATGTTTGTCTTTAAGTAAAGAGGATTAACTACCAAGATTGTCAGAGGACAAACAGGACTTGACCTCATGTCTCTAGCTATGTTTTGTGTGAGGAGCAAACCTCCTGAATTGGTAAACAAGTCATCTGAGATAGTTGCTTCTTGTCATTTTTGCCTTTAGATGTTGATGGTCTTTTTCTCTTGGTTTATGTGGTGGCTTGGAGCTATGTACCCCAGAAAACATATTTTGAATTTAATTCAATCCTGTGGGTGTGAACCCTAGTAAATAGGACCTTTTGATGAGGTACTTCAGTTGAGGTGTGGCCGAACTCAATTAGGATGCATCTTAATCTTAATACTGAGGATTTATAGGAAAGGTCACAGAGATAGAAGCCACAGGGAGCAGCCAGAAGCTGAATGTCAGTGGACCCAGAAGAGAAGAAAGAAGCCAGGAGAGACCATCATGTTCATTACCATGTGACAGAAAAGCCAAGGCCCAAGGATTATTGGCAGCCAGTCCCAGAATGCCAGTCTTCTGGGAGAGAGCATCAATTTGATGATACCTTGACATTGTACTACTTCTAGCCTCAAAACTGTGAGTCATAATTTCCTGTTTTTTTTTTTTTTTAAAGTCAATCCATTGCATGGTATTTGATTTGGCAGCTAGGAAATAAAAACAGCTTGCATTGTGTGTGTGTAGTATTTTAAAAGGTAGGGCAGGGACTGAGAGATCTCTGTACTTTTCCCTCTGAGTTTACTGGTTTGTATCTCCCCATCTATTAATTTTGTCAGGCCAGTTTCATTCTTGGCCAGTATATTATCACTGTTAAGCAATTAATCTTTGCATGATATGGAGAATATAGCAATATTATGAAGGAATCTGGTTATTTTGAAGGTGTGGAAATCTTTTTAAGACTGACTTGCTTTCATTAACTCATTTTAGCGGTTATAAAGAAAGTATAGATTATTGCTTTGGAATATCATCAACCTGTATCCTTTCAATGAATTTTAGGATGAAATGGACAGCAGCAATGGGCCATTATGAATTGTGTTTCTATGTGTATTTTCTACTGCTTGTTCTTTTATGCTACCATCATGCATCTTTATTGAATAATCGGAAGAAAGTTGTGTGAATGTAGGGATAGCATTTCCAGTTCAAGTACTTAATGTTGACCTTCTTCATTAATTACCTTTTTAAAAAGTGAATTTCTTATGTCATTTTTAACCTTACAGAGAACTGTTGCCGAAGTTTTAGGAATATATGCTCAGTCGTTTGGGAGATATCCAAATGCAAAAACAGAAAAAGTATTTGTCAACCATTCAAAAAATTATTCAGATCCTCTGTTGTACTCAGAAACCTTGAAAATAGATCAATTTACATATGACATTTATTATAATTATTTATAGTTTGATGTATGAAATAGGCTCAACATGCAAACTTGCTGGATGCATACTAAAAGAATGAAGGCTTAAAGGAATTTTAAGATGAAGATAAAGTTTAAGCTGAACGCTTGGCTCAGCCATCTTAGTTAAAATATGTGTGTACTTGAATGGAATGTATTTTGTCTATTTAAAATAAATGAGGGTGGTGCGATGGTGGCTCAGTGGCAGAATTCTCACCTACCATGCAGAAGACCTGGGTTTGATTCCCAGTGCCTGCCCATGCAAAAAAAAAGTAAAATAAATAAATAAATAAATGACTAGGTCATTATTAAAACAAAGTACTAGACATTGAAGACTTCAAATATAGATTTTGTCTTTAACTCAATTACATTTCTCTGTAAGTAATACAAGGCACTGTGGGAAATATAGGAGTAACATAAGACATGAACTCTTCCTAAACTCTACAGTTTAGTTAGGAAGATTTAACCAGTGGGTATGAAACGTTATCATTATAGGCAGGACAGTATCTAATCAAGTGGCACATTTTGAGATATGGGGTCGAATTGCCAAAGAATTTCTGAGAAGGGAGAGAAGAATGTGGATTGGAATAATCAGAATAAAATAGTTAGTGTACCACTTTGCCAACTTGAACAGTAAAAATTAAAGCTTTCTGAGCTATAAGCTGAGCCCCCAGTCTTGGGGCTTGTTCATATGAAACTTAACCCCACAAAGGATAGGTCAAGTCTACTTAAAATTTAGGCCTAAGAGTCACCCCCAGGAGGGCCTCTTTTGCTACTCAGATGTGGCCTCTCTCTCCAGCCAACATGATGAGCAGTCTCACCACCCTTCCCCTCTCTGTGTGGGACATGACTCCCAGGGATGTGTACCTTCCTGGCAACGTGGGACATAGATCCTGGAATGAGCTGAGATTCAGCATCAAGGGACGGGAAAAAACCCTAGAATGAGCTGAGAATTAACATCAAGGGATTGAGAGAACCTTCTCGACCAAAGGGGGAAGAGTGAAATGAGACTACGTGTCAATGGTGGAGAGATTCCAAACAGAGTTGAGAGGTTATCCTGGAGGTTATTCTTATGCATTAAGTAGATATCACCTTGTTGCTCAAGATGTAGCAGAGAGGCTGGAGGGAACTGCCTGAAAATGTAGAGCTGTGTTCCAGTAGCCATGTTTCTTGATGATGACTGAACAATGATATAGCTTTCACAATGAGACTCTGCAAATGTGAAAACCTTGTGTCTGATGCTCC
>PVIY010050735.1:0-16022 GCA_004026745.1 Myrmecophaga tridactyla
TTTACTTTCAACTAGCAAGTCATGCAGTGAACCTACCAATTTTATTTTTGTTTCACTTAAGAAGAAGTTCCTTCTCCTGTATCAGCATTTGTTCCACCTAAATCGTGACCCTTACTCTAATGTTTCCTTAGGTCATCCGTTCTGATTAATTAAGTCCTTAGCTTGATAACTGTTTACACTTATCCAGCCTAAAATAAAAAGGAAATCTTTTCAAGGCAAAGAGTCTCCATGGCTTCAGGAAACTGAACCATAAAGACAATGAAAATAAAAATGAAGAAAATGAATGTGCAGGTGGGTTATTTTGTGCCTGTTAGAAAAGTAAAACTATTTTCCAGAAAGAACAGAGACTAGCATGTATGTATGGTCTCTAGTTTAGGAGATCAAACAGTTCTTCTAATACTCCACGGCCTAATTATTTTGTTTCAATGATTATATACCATATACTTTCATGCTAAATACCAGTAAAAATGCATTTCTGGGGCATGGATAAGTAAGGTTTGGATTATTAGTCATTCTGTATCATCTCTTACATCTGCATCATGACATTAGCCATTCTTACCAAATTTAAATTGTAATCCTTCTTTCAGTGCATGGTAAAAATCATTTCTCATAAACTATTTTTCTTTTTTTTTTTTTTACATGGGCAGGCACCGGGAGTCGAACCCAGGTCCTCTGGCATGGCAGGCAAGCGTTCTTGCCTGCTGGGCCACCGTGGCCCACCCATTTCTCATAAACTCTTGAAATTTCTTTTTCTAGCATCTACTGATACACGAAAGGCTTCTTGGAAAGCACTGCCATGGCTATCATATTACTAAACGAACAAAGCGAGTGCTCCACAAATTCTTATTGAAAGACAGAATTCCCTCAGACCAGTAGGATGTCAATGCTAAATTAGCACTTTCAGGATAAATTCCAATCCACAAATTATGAAATTAGTACTTCAGTTAATTATTCCTACAGCTGTCTAATTTAGCTTCTCAAGAGAGCTTATAAGCTTGTGTATCACTAAACAATTGACATATAATATTTTTACTCAATTTAAAATTCATACATGTTCTGAACAAGCACAGCAGTGTACTAAGGGGATGGGATGCAAGAGGTCCACGTTTTGAAAAGCCAGTAGGGGGAAGCATTGCTGGCAGACAATTTAAAAGCAATTATAAACTTGCTAAAGTTCACTCTGCTTTTTATTATCACCATGTAGTAGCAATTCCAAACAATGTCAGTGATAAAATACTCCTCCCCAAAGAATGGACCACTAGTACTGTCTCTTCCTTGGTAATTTCTGAGAAATAAATCACTAAATAAGGTTCTCTGTATAGTCTATTTATAGAATTTCATTTGCTTCATGTTCCTAAAGGAAAGCATGAACTTTTCAATAAAGAACAAATGCACGGCAACTAAAGTTATGAACAATTTTAATTAGGAGATCATAGCTATGCAGAAGAAAAACATGGAGTAAGTGCCAACAAATAACCAATGAGCAGCAATTTTAAAATGTACTTATTTCAAATTTAAAAAGAAAGAAAACATACCACATTATACTAAGGGCTAATATAATTATATTTTAATTACATTATGCAACATGTGCAATCTAAAGGTTGGACAATATTATTAGAAGACGCAAATTAAACCCAGTATACTTGCTTATAGCTTCCTGGGTTTAATTTTTATTTCTTCAATTTGTATTTTTTCTTTCTATGATTAATGAGTGACTTTTTCTTAATTTGAAAAATATTTATGTACAAAAGTAGCATATGCTTATAGTAAAATTATAAAGTAAGAATAATCACAATGAAAAGGAAAATCATGAAATCTCCCACCGCACTGAAATATCCTTTATTAAAATGTCAATGCATATAGTTCAGAATTTATTTATTTATGCATATGCTATAAAAGGATCCAGTGTATAGATATTATTTTATAATCTGCTTTTTAAAATTTTAACATACTATTTTTCCATTATTACAGCATAAGGAAATAAAGTCTATAACAAACACATTTATCGACTGCCTGTTATTTCATCGCAAATATTAACTTTGTAAGTTAAACTCATATTTTTAAACACTATCTTTGCTATTATAAATAATAAATATTCTATATCAATTATATTTTAGATAAATCTGTGAGTTTTTTTTTTTTTTTTTTTTTTTTGGCATGAGCATGTTCTGGGAATCAAACCCGGATTTCCGGCATGGCAGGCAAGAACTCTGCCACTGAGGCACTGTTGCCCGCCCAGTCATTTTTAATGATATCTTAAAGATATATGCTTAGAGGTAGAATTTTCATTTCAAAGGATATGTACGGGACCATTTTATATATGAGGTTTCGTAGGCATCTCACACATGCAGGCACCGAGGACTCAAAACTTTTTCAAAGGACTGGAAAATTCCTGATAGTCATGAAGAGAAGCATAAGTTAGTTAAAAAACACATAACTAAAGCCACAGAATCAAAAGTAATAATTGCCTTAGAAGTATCATTGCCAATTAAGTGATTCATTTAATACTGTTAAAATTTCACTTTGTAAAAATACTTTTAAGTTTGTTTTCTCACTTCACAAGAAATTCTGAATAAGTATAGTTGCAAAAAAAAAAAAACCCAGAGATGAGCATATAATTCTGTTTCATACAGGCAAACCGTTTTATAAGAAATATTTTTTAAAATATTGGATTCTTTTAGTATGATTGGTTTGATATGGAGTAGGATCTCCAAAAGTAAGACTGATTGTAGCCTACAAAATTTTTATAGTGGTCCAGGTTGTGCACATTTTTAAGACTGATACATATTGTCATTAAAAGGTTGTATCTATTTGTAACTATTATAAACAATGAACTCACTGTGATATACAAAAGATTGACACACACAAATCAATGCAATGAATTTCAGTGCCACGTTAGACAGCCTATCAAGCTTTCCCCAGTGGCAACTCTGCAGTTGGCCCTGCATGCCAAGGGACAATATCTTTTGAAGATAAAATATTTCTGAGAGTGAAGCAAGATATGCTCTTTCAGTGGGATGATGATAATTTTCCATTCAAAATAGTAACATTTTCGTGTCGCGGATTTATTGACTGGGATTAAAAAAAATCACACTTGAGTTCAACTAGTCAAATGGTAAAGACATAACAGAGGTGGGAACTCAAAGTAGAACTTCCCAAAACTTTTAAAGAGAGGTGTGCTATACTGGATTCAGTATATTGAATTTCTTATAACCATAAGATACTTATAACACTGACCCACAATTAACTAGTTCATTTCTCTTACATTTAACTTCAATTATTTTTCTTTCCTCTTCTCTTTAGGACATATCTGAGGAAATCTCCAGAAGAGACCATGCCAGAACCTACTTCAGGGGTAGAAACTTTAAATGTTTACTCCCAGCAAGGTGGTAGAATAAATGACATAACAGGCTATTAAGAACGCAAACCTATGTATAGTATGTGTATAGTGAGCACTAGTTCGAAAACATGCCAATTAGTTTTAGAAAACCCAGTGACTTTGTTCAACATTTTGAGTAGAAATCCAAGTTCCTATCTCTGGCCCTGACTTGCTCCCCAACATCAGCTTGAATTTCTCTTCTACTCACAAAGTACCAGCCATGTTGCCTGTTTGATTCATCTTTGTCCTTAATGCCTCAAATTCTACCCCTCACCTTCCCTAGGTAACGAATACTTTCCTGTCACCTCTTCTATGAATAATTTCCTAATACAATTCTTAATGTATCTGTCACTTTTACTTTATGCATTGTGTCCAATACATACTTATGCCACATACTAGTGAAGGTTTCTTAACCTTGGCACTACTGACATTCGTAGGGGGTTATCTTGTGCATTGTAAGCTGTTTAGCAGCATTTCTGGCCTCTATTCACTGAATGCTAGTAGAATTCCCAAAAGTTTTGACAACGAAAAATGTCTCCAGACATTGTCACCTGTGCCCAAGGGAAAGATCATCCCTGCTTAAACTCAACTGATTGTAGATGCTGCTCACATTTACAAAATGGCTCTGCAGCAACATCCAGGCCAACATTCAACTGAACAACTGTACGCTACAGCCTAGCCAAGCTGACACCTAACTACAGCCTAGCCAAGCTGACACCTAAAATTTCCATCACTCTCACTCTCAGACTTCTTGCTCTCACTTGCTCCTCTCCAACACCTCATCCCTTCCACCAAAAGCAACAGAGAGAAGACAAATTCACTTTTCCATATGTTTCGTAAAATAAAGACTTGCATCACAGCCTTTTCTAAGAGAGAAAACAATCCATTTCCTTTATTATATCTGCTTCAGAATTTATCCTATAAAGGGCACCATTTTTAAAGTACATGTTTTAAAATTTTTTTGATACTAATCTTAAGCAATTTTGGCCAATATAAAATATATTTCAAAAAGGTCTAGTATGAGTACATTTTAACAAAGAATTTACACTAGAACAATTGATTGCCTTCATTAAAAATTTTATATACATATATATTTGTTCAAAGGCTTAATTCTGCATTGTTGTATTCGTATTGTTTCTCTTCTATATTCTAAGATTTTATGGATGATGAAAAAAATGAGGTTGAATGATACAGCATTTAGATTTGTAAAGGATTGCTAATCTTTACAATTAGCTGTTCACCATTATTTTTCAAGAACAAGCAAACAATTTGAAGATACCTATTGAAATTCCTCCAGTGTTGGATGATTTCCAACTGATGCTGATTCTAAAATGGATTAATATGATGGCTTTGTATTAGAACACCCAGATATGCTTTTTATTTGTTCCTAATATATTGGATAAGGAAACAAAATAGAAGTTTCAAAATTATTATTATTTTATTATTACTATTATTTTGCTTTACAAGGACTGAAACTCTGTTGGATATAAAATGAAGATATCGGGCCATGGTGGCTCAGTAGGCAAGAATGCTCGCCTGCCATGCCAGAGGACCCGGGTTTGGTTCCCGGTGCCTGCCCATGTAAAAATAAAATAAAATGAAAAAAAAAAAATGAAGATATCGTAGTTGACCAGGGAAACAGTTTTATGATAGTGATTTTAGATTCTTTTAATATGGTGAAAATTCTCACAAATTCATCTATAAGTTTGTAATGACATGTCTAAAAAGCAGCCATATTTGAATGGATTGGGCTTTGCATAAACCTGTGCATCCCAAAATATGAAAGAATCAACCTTTCTCTCTCATTCCTCTGTCTCTGCTGTTACCTATCTATTTGATGTATTGGTAAATTTTGTAAGAAAAATTGTTCAGACTAGGGCTAACTAAGACAGCAATTTTCATAATATACTTGGCAAAAACAGCTAGAGACACCTCTACATTTCAATACATAATTTTCAAAGAAGAGTTTTAAATAAAATTTTTCTTAGATAACCCTGGTCAGCCTAATTAAGGATAGGCTTAATTGACCCTTACTAGCTGACAATTTATTAGCTCCACATGCTCAAAGTTCACAGTTTCCAAGATGCTTTTGCTTGGGTCTTTTCATCTTGTTTTCCTTTTTCCCTTTAATATATCTGTGCCCTTTTTGTTGATTTTCCTTTCTGTAAGTATAAGATTAATATCAGCTGCTCTACGGCCACCTCCTGCCTATCTCTGGGGATGCCTGGAGCTGTGGTACTTACTTAGGACAAACCTGAATGAAATGAGCTAACTGTTAACTAATACAATCTGAGATACATCAAAGGACAAGATGAATCAGCTTCTCTGCTTATAAAAAATGCACACCTTCATGGTTTTTACAGGGTTCTGTTACGGTCTCAGTTTCTACAATGGAGAATGTTCATTGTAGCCTGAGGTTCGCTATGGGACCAGGGAGCTAAGAGACTTTTCTTGTGTGATAAATTGGCTCCCCTAAGACCAAAGTATTACACAAGTGTCTTGGTGATCAGATAACAAAGCACATCTTGTATAACTGAGAAAGGGACCTAGAAGCTTATGTGGAAGTCTAGGTCATCTGTGGCATTTGTCTCTACCTTTTTCCTCCTGCTTTACCATTTTTTAAAATATTTTTTTATTGTACAGTATAATGTATATTCAAAAAGTAATAAATTTCAAAGTGCAATTTAATGAGTAGTTTTAGAACAAATTTCAAGTATATATGAGTTACAGTTCCACCATTTCAGATGTTTCCTTCTAGCTGCTCTAAGACATTGGAGCCTAAAAAAAAAATCAGTATAGTGATTCAGTAGTCATACTTGTTTGTTAAATTCTATCTTTTCTGATACAATTCCTCCTTCTTTAATCCTTCTCCCACTCTTTAGGGATAACTAGGCAATGGCCATTCTAACTTCTTCATGTTGAAAGGGGTGTTGACATTGTGGAATAGGGGGACGCAACTGGTTGATGCTCTTGGAGAGTCTGGTAACCCTAAGTTTCTAGGTGTTCTAGTTTTGCAAGCTGTTGGAATGCTATATACCAGAAGCATAATGGCTTTTTTTTTCATAATGGCTTATAAAAAAGGGGAATTTATTAACTTGCAAATTTACAGTTCCAAGATCGTGAAAATGTCCAAATCAAGGCAAGGCTAGGAAAATGTCCAAATTAAGGCACCAATAAGAGGTTACCTTCACTCAAGAATAGCTGATGAAGTTTTGGGGTTTCTCTCACAACTGGAAGAGCACATGGTGATGTCTGCTAGCTTTCTCTTCCAGCTTCTTGTGTCATGAAGTTTTCCTTCATCTCCAAATGTCTCTGGCTGTGTGGGCTGTATTGGCTCGAAATCTTTTTCCAAAATAGTCCCTCTTAAGGGGCTACAGTAAGCAACCCCACCTTGAATGGTTGGAGACACATCCCATAGAAACCACATAATCAAAAGTTACCACCCACAGTTGGGTGGGTCACATTTCCATGGACACAATCAGAAAGCTCCTACCCAGCAATATTGAATGAAGATGAAAGAACTTGGCTTTTCTGGAGTACACGATAGATTCAAATTGGCACACAGGAATTATCTGGCCTAGGAACGATCTGGAGGTTTTAGGTTTCTGAAAAATAAATTTAGTGAGTGAAACTTTTATAGTCTCAAATAGAGCCCTGAGTGAGTATTCTTTAGGTTTATAGAAATACTATTGTTTGGAGCTTGGTCTACCATAGTAATTGTAATAGCTAGCTGAAGCTTGCATAAGAGAAACCTCCAGAATAGCCTCTCGACTCTATTTGAAATCTCTAAGCCCCTGATACCTTATTTTCTTATATTTCTTTTCCCCCTTTAGGTCAGGTAACGATTATTGATCTCACACTGCAGGGGCCAGGTTCATCACTGAGAGCCATCTCCTACATTGCCAGGGAGATCCCTGAATGTCATACTCCATGTAGTGGGGAGGGGAATGATTCTACTTGCACAGTTGGACTTAGAGACAGAGAGGTCACATCTGAGCAACAAAAGAGGTTCTCTGGAAGTATCTCTTAGGCATTATTATACGTAGGCTTAGATTCTCTGTTACTGATACTAATTTCAGAAGATCAAGCCTCAAAATCAAGAGCTTTCCCTTTTGACTTGGGAGTCCTAATGTTTGAGAGAGTATCAGGGATTTTCTAGGTGGAAAAGTTTAATAGTTCCTTATTTTTTCTCTAACCCCTCAAGGGACTTTGTCAATACTTTTTAATTATCTGCATAACATATTCTTGAGTATATCAGGGAATTGTATTAAGCTACACAGAATTTCAAGACCTCATTCACAATTCTAGGCTCCATGTGTTTAGGTTGTATAACTGACTATCCCATATTTTTTACCTTTATTAAAACCTTACATATGTATACCCTGTAGAATCTTATGAGTCCTTTCATTATCTGGCCCTTTATAAGAGTTGCTCCTTGTGTTTAAGTAATGTTTGCCGCTAGTAATTAACTATATGTCTTTTAAGTAATTAATAAATAACTTTCTTTCCAAAATTGTGCACAGATTTATAAATTTAATTGTTTTTGTAATAAATCTGCATAAAAACCTGAAGCACAAAACCTATGAAAGGAAATTTTCTATTCTGCAGCAGCTATTAGCATCAACAACTGTTGTTATCTATCAAGAGGTTTCAAAAAAGGGCTGGAAGATTTATAAGGGCCAAGTTTCAAAACAGCTGAGAGAAGAAGAGGTCTGTGCTCTTCATTGATGCACTACCTCTAGTAGCACCACCTAAATCCTCATCAGAAAAATTTTATATTGCGAGTTAAGGTGAAGATTATTATAATCACAATTAATTTCTGCTCTTTGTGTCTGGCAAAATTCTGAAAAAAGATGATATACACATTAACAGATGGGTACTATGGCCTGATCAACTACCCATAGTCACAATTTTCTCTTAATTAGATGTGACTGTAATGGCAGGAAAGAAAATAAATTTGGTGCTTCCTCATTCTGCTGACTTAGTTGCAAATTTCCCTTTGTGTGAACACCCCAGTTATTCCTGTCAGAGGTGTAATCCCAACTGGCAGTGTCCCTACCTCTATAGGGTTTGATGATAAGAAGCTAACTATAGCGTCTCAAACAGCCCTTGCTGTTTTTTTCTCTGAATGGCCCTTTGCCCTCTTGTACTGCATAATTTAGTAGCAAAGACTGCATCTCCACATGGCTTGGTTGATAAGAAGCTGCTCTCAGGTTCTCCAAACTGCCTCTGCTGCTTCTGCTTTCCAAGCCCTATAATTCGAAACTTCCAATTGCCAGTATCTGTGGGAGAGCTCTACCCCCCCACTTTGGATCACAATACAAGGCAAGAGCCTGGGACCCACATGCATTCTTTCTCCCCTACCTCACCCCCTGGACCACAGTTTAGATAAATCCAGTGGGCTCCTCTGCCAGTCTCATTCCCCCCACCCCATCCCTTCCCCTCCAGGGTCTTTGCCCTAACAAAGCTGTCCTTTCATGGATTCTCCACCAGCCAGCTAGTTGCTTTTGTACTTCATCACCCAAAGAACTTTCATATACCATCTAAACCAACTGGCCCAATGACAGGGTGATTTGAAGCTAACAAGTGGTGACGAGGTAGGGATACCTTTGTAGTGTTTTAGGATTCTTAACCTGCTGTCACAAGAAGCTAACACCATTTGTAGAGATCCCACTAGCACCATCTGTGGAGGCATACTTTGGCTCTGCTTTGCACTGCCCCCCTTTGTGTCTATTGGATGTTGCCCAGGTTACCCACCTCAAATTGCAGATCCATTAAATGTCTGGGGACCTATAGAGAGGCATGGGATGTCTCCATAGAGACTGCTTAATTCAGCCATTTGCCTTAATGTAGCAAGAAAGGGGAAAATAAGTCCCCATTGCTCTCCTGGAAAGGAGCACAGGACTGGGTGAGACCACTTCAAATTTGGTATAAATTAATTGGCTTTTATCCTGCAAAGATATACAAGCTCACATAAAAGAGAGGAGGGGATTGTTTTAGTTTCCTAAGCTGATTCAAGCAAATACCATGAAATGGCCTTAGCTTACACTTTGAGGCTGGGAAAACTGTAATCCAAATCAAGGTATCATCAAGGCAATACTTTTTTCCTGAAGATTGGTTGCCAGCAATCCTTGGCTCCTACGCCATGTGGCAAAGCACATGGAAACATCTTCTGGTCTCTCCCTTCTCTTTCTGGTTTTGTTGATTTCAGCTTCTTGCTTCTGTGGTTTTCTGTCTCCTGTAATAGGATTAAGACCCATCCTGAATGAGGTGAGTCACACCTTAACTGAAGTAGCTTCATCAAAAGATCCTACTTATAATGGGTTCATACCTACAAGAATAGATGAAATTTAAAAACATATTTTGGGGGTACCTACAGCTTCAAACCAACACAGAGCTGTTCACAGGTCTACTGGCTATAGACCACCAAGGGGTAAGGACTTGCAGACCTGTTCTTTTTTTTTTTTTTTTTTTTTAATTTGCATATGGGCGGGAGGCACCAGGGATCGAACTCCAGACCTCCAGCACGGCAGGTCAGAGATCTGCCTGCTGAGCCATGGCAGCCGCCTGTGTTCTTGACTCTATCTGCCTCACCTGGAGGTCCAAGGGCAGCGTTGCATTGAGATGGGAGGCTCCATTGATTGTCCCATCTGAGCTGTATCTGCCAAATTTGTCCAAAAGTATATATGTCCTTGAGTTTAGAAATTATTTCCTCTGCCAGAGGACATAGGGAGGGGGAAAACTCCTGACCAGGATAACATGGCAGGCACTACACTGGCCAAAGAGTCACATACTTTTATGTTGCTGCTGTCTTCTCTGCTGTTGCTTTTCATCCCCTATGACAAGGGTAATAGAGGGTCCAGTCTTTGGCTGTGGACCCTGTTCCCTCCAAGTCAACTGAGACCACCAGAAAGAGAAGAGGCAGAGTATTAAACACAGCAGAGGAAATACCCTCCAAATTTGGGGGCAACAGCCTACAAGATCAAACAAACCCTGGAAGGAGTGGATGCTGAAACCACATCCAGAAATTTTACCAGACTAAAAATTCAAACCATTCTTAAGGCTTTTATTCAACAGGAGGGAGAAATGGTGACTGGATGGTGGCTAAGGCTATTCAACATAGGGTTAGCATTATTAGTGATCTTCCTCCCCAGGAGATGAGAGAATTAAGAGGCATTATAAAGGAATCCAAAATTACATAATTAACTCTAGGAACCCCCTGGTCTCCTGGCTACTATATTTAAAAGTGAAAGGGAACTGTTCCATACCTGGGTCAAAATGTTGATGATATAGAGGAAGTAAGCGACCTCCTATGTTAAATAGGAATGGAACAGTAGCTATATCATTTTGATGCCCAACTTGATAAAGACTTTTTTCAAGGAAAAAAACAGAAGAGGGCAGATCAGTTGCTGAGAGTCTTTAATGCGGGATCTGAATGGGCATTCAAGCCTCAAGGGAAAAAAAAAATGAGTCCATTGGCTGGTGTCACTGAAGATTCAGAGTCCCTCCCCATTGGCTTAAAAAGAAAACAAAAAAGATTCTCAGCCCCTCTTTGTCAAGGCAGATGCTTAATGGAAAATAATTACTAAGACCCTATTGTTGCTGACAAGATTCAAATGATACATAGGATATGGCTTTTCTTTGAGCATTCAGCCAAAAATACCCAGAGTTAGTCTCTGGCCCTGGGGAGGTTCCATTTGACACCAAGTCATGAAAATTTTTCTCATGTTAGTGTAATTTTTCATACAAGGAGCCTCCTCTAACCAACTTACTGGGCAGCTTTACAAGCCTTGTCTGCGGTGCTCATACTATCCAGAAACTGTGGACTGGGTGGATCTCATTGCAAGATGTGAGAGCCAGTCACATCAGAGTCACAGATCATGCCTTAACAGGACTGAGTGGCCAGCCTACAGGGTGCCACTATCTGCTGTTCCTGCATTCAAAGGACTAGTTCTGCCCTTCTGGGAGCTGCGACTTTTAGAGCAATTCTTATTAAACAGCTAGCAGAGTGGTAGCACTACTGCTCTGACTTTTTCCACCATAAGCATTGATTGATGCTCTAACTGTTGCCTGGAATATGACCAAATCTTTGTCTCCCTTGGTGGGCCATGACAAATCAGTCCCCTCCCAAGCATCAATACATGCAAGCAATATCACCTGAAAAAAGGTAATGTGGGGCTCCAGCCTGCAATGCAAGATCTCCTAAAAGAGGGAGTCATTACATCTACCATCTCCCCATAGACTACTATTCAGCCAGTTCTTAAAGCCTCCACCAATGAAGGGTGATTAACCATCACATCTATCAAACTGAATGCACAACTTCTGTCAATCAAATCTCCTATCCTAATATCATTTAATTAATAAAAGATGTACATAAGAGCAAGGGCAATTGTTTTGCTGTGATTGACTTCAGTCAACATATGTCACTCAGTGCCAATATTTCTCTTTAATACCTAAAGAGAAATAAAAGCCCAGAACTTCTTAACTGCTGCTGACAAGACTTTAAAAATGGTCTTTAAAAAACTGCTTAATACCAGCACTATATAGCTGTCATCGATTAAGGGGTCCTGTAGAGAAGCTGTCATCTGATTAAGGGGTCCACACTCACACATCATTTACAAAAATGAGGTTCAGCAATAGCACCCCATTATGCACAAGGACCATCCAACTCCATCAAATTCCTGGATACCATCTGGTCCTCTAAAGACAGCCAGATTCCCATCACCATCAAACACAAGCCCACCCCAGACACTAAAACATGCTTAATACTTACAAGGCTTATTCATATTCTGGAGGTAAAATAGCCCAAATCTCTCACTCTCTTTACAGCCCATATTCGGAATATAGAGTTTATAGCCTGTGAATTTTACAAGAACACTGCCAATAACATGACAAAACAACCTCTGAAGAAGGAAACTAAGGATTTAAGGGATGCTCACATTTGACCATTGGCAGCAGACAGCATTAACATGCTGTCCCTCTGCAACCGGATGTTGTTTTTAAGAAAAATAACTTTTTCAAGAAAGAGTGAAGTTGAGAATGAACAATGATTATTTTTTTTAACTGAAAGCTGTTCTGTCTTTATAAACTTTGAATGATTTCAATATATCTTCTTTTTAAAGGGCACCTAGTGTATTTCTGGGACATACTAAGTGTTGTTCAGTGTTATGCTAAGTCTCAGGTAGATCAGTGGGTATGGCAGAGCTTATCGTTCCTCCGGCAATGAAGCATATAAGCAGGACAACCTGTCCGTAGGGCAGCTGGAAAGGGCCCTGACTCCAGAGTATGTGGAGAACCATGTCTTTAGGTGAAACTATAAAATAAAAAATAATTTCTCTTCAATTATCACAATATCGAATTCCTGTGTCAATGAACCAGTTTGTACAGTTCAGTCATAAATTAAACAAGATCGGGTTGAGATTTAAAACAAACCTCAGAAATTTTCAGGAAACTCAGAAATATTGGAAGAGCATAGTTCATTTTGTCTCGAAGAGTTCAATGGGAATTAAAACATAACAAAGATACCCTTACATTGGTGAGGCAGCTTATCATTCACAGCTGCCTCCGGTTGCACTAAATTGTGATACTCAATACTGCCCCAGCGCCCCTGGAGGCTGAATATACTCTTGAGAAATCATTGATTTGCTAAAAAAGGAAAAAAAAAAAAAAAAAAGCCTTATGTTTCCAACAAATGGAAACCCAAACTTACCTTACTTTTTCTTTTTCAAACTTGACCAACTTAGTAAATCTGTTACTCTTTTCTCATATCAAATATCTTTTAAAAAATACCATTAATAGAAGCTAATTTTAGAGTATATGTTAGCTGATGGAGCTATTAAAGATTAAGGATTTGAAACCTGTGTCTGCCTTCTTAAAAACAAGCTCATTCATGTCATGTTTCTAAGATATGATGATTGCAATTCACCTTGCATAATTTCACAAAAATTTGATGAGAAATTAACTTTCTTCTAAATATCTGAATTTATCCATTTGCCTAACACTTTTTTTCTTTTCTATTTTTTTTGTGTGTGTGTGACCTCATTCAGATGTTGGCATGTCTTTTACCTTATTTTTACTTGACTAGCACAATTTTATTGTTTTCCTTCAGGATTTGTAATTCTTATTATTATTGTTCCTTTTTCTCTCCCTTGTTCAACCCCTGCTCCCTTTTTACTGAATTCTTTTAGCTAAGAGATCTAGTAATACCACAGAGCTTTTCAAATATTTTCAATAATCTCTGACAAGCGGTGGAGCTAACCAGAAATACATGACCTTGCTTAACATTAGAGGAGCTTAAGTTTTCAGTTGGTAATATTTCAATTGGTAATATTTTCACATAAATTCTTTCATGCATCTGCATCCTGACTAACTTTTTTGCCCTATTGCTAGATACACTTTCATCCAGCCATTTTGAACATGTATAATTCCTTCAATAATATATCAATTTTTTAATACCACAAAGATTTTTCATAGACTATTTCATATTTTTCAAAAAACTATAACAAGAACACTTGGAAAAACGTTATTAGTTTTTAGATCCCAGGAAAACAGTACCCATTTTTGAAGCTTTCCAAAATAACACTAAGGTTATCGTTTTTATATTTATATAACACATTGTTCATTACTTTAGACATATATATGACTGATGGTAATGCTAATAATAATAGATACCATTTATTGAATGCTTACTATTTGTTTAGCGTGAAAAGACAGTATCTTATGTCACTTTGAAGATAGTATTATTAAGGAGATAAAATTATTATTTGTAAATAGTCATGTTTCCATTTCAATCCAGTTTATTTTAAACTTGTACACTGTCCCTATGCAGCAATTCTTATTACATATTATTTTGAAAATTATTCCATGTCTGGCTTCCATCAAATGGATTGAAATAAGTTAAATTCCAAGAGCAGAAGTTTTGATTCTGACTTTAAAGTATATGCATTATGTTGGTGTTTCTTCCAAGAAACCAAATTCTACAGTAATATACTAAGAAAGCCAGTCTCTTAGGTAATCAATTTCTGACCACTATGGATTTTTAAAACTGTTATTGAGACCACAAATTATTTTAGTCACTACACTGGAAGACTAGACAGACAAGAAAGCAAAACAGTTAATACTTTGCAATATAAAATTGAGGTCTTAACCATTTATGGTCATTAACACTTTTCTAAGGCAAAAGCAAAAACAGTTTAAAAATGCAGTGTATAATCCAATTTGTGAAATTCCCTCAACTAAATTTCTCCTGAACCTTCAAATCTTCAAATGGAATTTCTTCCTGAGCTCAGCTGTCAAAAAATTTGCAGTATGACATTATAAGCTGTCAAATTCTACCCATGGGGCCTGATTTGGCAGTTTACACAAGCAAAACTTGTACTGACTCTAGGGACAGTTTCCATTTTTAGCATAAATTGGGGATGGAGGGAAAGAATTGCTTCATTTGGAAAAAACCTCCTTAGAAATTATTTTATACCTAAAAAGAGAAAATATTCAGTCAATTGAGCTTTTAAAAATATATTTAAAATCAAAACTCAGGAAAAGGGTTTTTGTTTTATTTGAAAAAATTCACAGAAATTTTCTTTTGGAAATTTTAAATATATTTTCATTTCATATCTTATTGTCTAAGCAAAAAACAAAACATTTCTTAAAACATACTCTAATATCCAGGAGGAAAGTAGAAAATTAAAAATCAAACAAAGAAACAAAATAAAATAAATGACTTTAATGTGAGTCACAAAATAAACATACACCCAAGTAACCACTTTTAAAATACAGTTGAGAGGGAGGGTTAAAAGATTAAGGGCTAGAAAGATAATACAAAATTTTTAAAGAGAAAATAAGGCTAGTTTAGGAGACTGAATGTTGAAAATTGGAGAAAGAGGTTTTCGAAATAAAGGCTTCCTTGGGTAACTCCAATTAATGAAAGCTAAGTGGAATCAAATTTCGTCACACATCTATAGGATTCCATGCTAGCGTTATATTGAATTGAGAGGAATTAGTTGATGAAAGATCATGATCAATAGGCTTCTTCTCCTTCTCCTTACTTTCTCTCTCTCTTTTGTAGAATAATAGATTTGATGCAAAACAGAAACTTAGCACACCATATCTGAAGATACTGACAGTATGCTCAGAATGAGTGATGACTTGCTAGGTTACTCCATATTCCTTTGGTCCGGTAAGGGAAAAGTGGAGAGGCAGATTTCCCACTTATTTCTCAGCAGGACCTCCAGTGAGGAAACTTCACACACACACATTGGAGCCAATAAGCAGCCTATGTTTAAACGATCTGCATCTGTAGCAATTAACATAATCATTTCCTTATAACTTGAACAGAAAGCCAAGAAATGCCAGATGTTTGAGGATAATCAGCCACAAATAACCAGGAAAACGCTTTCTTTCCATTAGCCACTGCTGCTAGATCACAGAAGGAGACATGTCACCTGTGGAAAGAAGAGCTTCTTCTTTGACACTCAAACCTTGGTGTATATACTATTCATCAAGTAGAAATGTATCTGTGTATGAGTAGATTATGTACGAAACAAGGATGTCATCTGTAAAGATAGACTCACCAAAATGCAGCAGAATATCTCTCTTTGGAAAGTGTCTCAAATTGTAATTGTGAAAAAGGATGTGATTATTTTAG
>PVIY010050736.1:0-16032 GCA_004026745.1 Myrmecophaga tridactyla
GTGGGGACTGTAGGAGAGGGGCATACTGAGGACTCTGGGAGGGGGTTATGCTGTGGTGTCTATGAGAGGGTAACATTGGAGATTGTAGGAGAGGGTCATCCAGTGACTCTAGGAGAGGCTCACGCTTGGGCATTTAGAAGAGGGTAATGTTGGGAACTCTAGGACAGGGTGATGTAGGGAAATCTAGGAGAGGGTCATGCTGGAGACACTAGGAGAAGGTCACATTAGGGCATCTAGGAGAGGTTAAGATTGGGGATTCTAGGAGAGGGTCACACTGGGGAATCTAGTAAGGTCTCACACTGGAAACTCTAGGATGTGGTTGTGCTGGGGACTCTAGGAGTGGGACACTGTTGACACTCTAAGAGAACATCATGCTAAGAACTCTAGAAGGGCTTCACTTGGGGATTGTTCTAGTTTGCTAGCTGCCGGAATGCAATATACCAGAAACAGAATGGCTTTTAAAAAGGGGAATTTAATGAGTTGCTAGTTTACAGTTCTAAGGCTGAAAAAATGTCCCATTTAAAACAAGTCCATAGAAATGTCCAATCAAAGGCATCCAGGGAAAGATACCTTGGTTCAAGAAGGCAAATGAAGTTCAGGGTCACTCTCTCATCCGAGAAGGCACATGGCAAACAGAGTCATAGTTTCTCCCTTGGCTGGAAGGGCACATGGCAAGCACAGCGTCATCTGCTAGCTTTCTCTCCTGGCTTCCTGTTTCATGAAGCTCCCCAGGAGGCATTTTCCTTCTTTATCTCCAAAGCGCTGGCTGCTGGACTCTCTGCTTCCTGGTACTGCAGGATTCTCTGATCTCTCTGAGTCTCCTATTCTCCAAAATATTTCCTCTTTTATAGGACTCCAGTAAACCAAACAGACCCACCCAAATGGACAGAGACATGCCTCCAGCTAATCCAATTTAACAACCACTCTTGATTAAATCTCATCTCCAGGGAGATGATCTCATTACAGTTTCAAAATACGATGCTGAGTAGGGATTAGAAGAAGCAGCTGCCTTTACAAAATAGGATTTTGATTACTACATGGCTTTTCTAGGGTACAGACATCATTTCAAACCAGCACAGGGATTCTAGGAGGTGGTAACACTGGGGCATCTAGGAGAGGGTCACATTGAGGATTCTAAGTGGGAGCATCCTGGAGACTCTAGGGGATGGCCACATTGAGGACTCTAGGAGGGGGCCACCCTAGGTATTCTAGGAGAGGGCACATTGGGGACTCCAGGAAGAGGTCATGCTGGGGACTCTGGAAGAGGGTCACTTTGGGCTCTCTAGTAGAGGTCATGAAGGAGATTCTCAGAGGAGGTGGTCACGCTGGTGACTCTAGGAGGGGGTCACGCTGGATACTCTAGAAGAGGATCATTCTGGGAAATCTAGGAGAGGATCATGCTGGGAACACCACAAGAGGGTCTCTCTGGGCACTCTAGGGTAAGGTCACACTGGGAACTCCAGGAGGGTCCACACTGTAGACTTTAGCAATGAGTCAGGTTAGGAACTCTCGAAAGGGGTCCCACTGGGCACTTAGGAGAGGGTAACGTTGGGGACTCTAAGACACTGTCAATTTGGGGACTCTAGTAGGTGATCACAAAGTGAACTCTAGGAGAAAGTCATTCATAGGACTCCGGTATATTGTATTCCAGCAGCTAGCAAACTAGAACAGCAGCTTTCCCTTCTCTTCAATTCTTTGAAGAATTTTCCTAATTCTTTCTTGAACGCTTGGTAGAATTCACATATGAAGCCATCTGGTCCTGGACTTTCTTTTAAGGATCTTCTTGATGACTGATTCAGTCTCTTTACTTGTGATTGGTCTGTTCAGGTCATCTATTTTTTCTCGAGTCAATGTTGGTTGTTCATGCCTTTCTAGGAAATTGTCCATTTCATCTACATTGTCTAGTTTATTCCCGCTTAGTTGCCCATAGTACCCTTTCATTACCTCCTTTATTTCTGGGGGGTCACTGGTTATATCCCCTCTTCCATTTCTGATTTTATTTGTTTGCATCTTCTCTCTCTCTTCTTTGTCAATCTAGCTAAGGGCCCATCGATTTTATTGACTTTCCCAAAGAACCAACTTCTGGTTTTGTTGATTTTCTCAATTGTTTTCATGTCCTAAATTTCATTAATTTCTGCTCTAATCTTCGTTATTTCTTTCCTTTTGTTTACTTTGGGGTTAGTTTGCTGTTCTTTCTCTAGTTCTCCCAAGTGAACAGTTACTCCCTAGATTTTTGCTCTTTCTTCTTTTTTTAATATAGGCATTTAAGGAAATAAATTTCCGTCTTAGTACTTGCTTTTACTGCATCACATAAATTTTGATATGTTGTGTTTTCATTTTCATTTACCTCGAGATATTTACTGATTTCTCTCGTAATTTCTTCCTTGACCCACTGGTTGTGTATGAGTGTTTTGTTTAGCTTCCATATATTTGTGAATTTTTGGCCCTCTGCCTGTTACTGATTTCCAACTTCATTCCATTATGATCTGAGAAAGTGTTCTGTATGACTTAGATCCTTTTAAATTTATTGAGACTTTCTTTGTGACTCAGCAGACACTGGGATCTGTTTATATTTTAATTTTTAAATTATATATTTATAAATTTATATTTATAAATGATCACTGTAATGTACATTATAAAGCATGCAAGCATTTAAAGGCAGAGACAAAGGAGGAGACAAAAATGTGGAAAAAAATTACAATATTTTTCCTATACCTTAATGCATCATCGTGCATCCCCTATTCAGGATACCGGAAGCCCCTTTTCTGCCACTTCTGATTTAGCTGCACTCTGCTATCTTGGTGTTCCGCATCTGGTGAACAATTAAAAACAAGCAAGCAAGCAAACAAACAAACAAAAAATGTGTCTTCAAGATGAAATCACATCCCTGCTTCTCTTTGAGGTGTACATGGCTATCCTTCCTCCCTCACCTACCTTTGTGTTTACCTGAAATTAGAACAGGTTAGAGCACGAAAACCTGACAGAAGCTCCCAAGACCACATACGGCTCACCAGGAATGAAAGGACCCAAAGACTCTGCCCTCTTGATGGGGAATGGCGTGGGCTTAGGGCTCCCCACCCCTATCGCTGCATACGGACCACCCCAAAATACTGTGATTTAAAACTGTGTCGTCACTGACAACCTCTTGTGGTTTCTGTGTTAGAGAACGTTCATCCTCTCTGCAGATCTTGACTGGGTGCCTGCTCAGGGTCAGGCAGTGTTCTGGGCCTGGAACACTGGGTCCCTGCACTCAGATGTGTGTGTACGTGACAAAAAACAAACAGGCAGTCTTCATCTGTGGAGCAATCGGGAGACATGTTCAAACACCTACCTGTTTAAACAAACTCTGTGTCCCTAGTTCTCCTGTGTGGGCTTAAGCTCCCTTAACTTTTCCCATCACCCTTAGATAATAAAAAAAGTGCTGTGATCACTTCGAGTTACAAAAGTCTCATTCCAGAGATTGCATCTCAATAGCAGAGGGGCTCCCGGAGAGGAGAGGTAAGGGCAGGCAAAGCTTACCTGAATGGCCTGATGCAACCTTTTTTTTTTTTTTAACATGGGCAGGCACCGGGAATCGAACCCCGGTCCTCTGGCATGGCAGGCAAGCATTCTTGCCTGCTGAGCCACCGTGGCCCACCCGCAACCTTTCTTAAAGGTGACTTCTTCAAGGGGACCCTTGTGGGCTTCTGGAGCATTCCCCTCTTTCTCCCCACCTGGCCTTCGGCACCTCAGCTGGGATTGCCCTCTAAAGCTTCTGCATGGGGTCAGTACATCCTGCCTCTTTCTGCCAAGGTTGCTTTGCTCTTTGTAAAATCAGTCTTGGGTGGGCTTCAGGATGCCCCGTTATGATCACGTCTTTGCAAATCCTTCTTATGGTCCTTCACCTTGCCAGGAAACGTGGGGGGCAGTTGGTACGGAATATTGGACACCTCGTCTGCGGGAAAGAGTCCCATTTTAACATCCGGCCACAAACAAAGAAACAAAAAAGTTCAGTGTGGTTAATACCACATTGGAAAGAATGTGAGAAAGAGACAGGGTGGTGGGATACGGGACTGATGTGGTGCAGACAAATGCTTTCTACGGAATCAGAGCGATTTGGGGTGGAATCTGGGCACTGACATTTATCACTGGGATCACCTCGAACAAATGACCTCATAGCGCCAAGGTCCGGTTTTTGCATCTGTACGTGAAGGCCAAATAAAATCTACCTTGTGAAGTCATTTGGTGTGAGAGAAGCACAGAGTTCGCCTTCAAAAGAAGTTCGTTTCATTTAATTGGACCTATCTAGGAAGTATGTAAAAACACCGAGGAAGGTGTGCGCTTGCGCTCTGCGTCCTCTAGACGGCGCGAGGGCTTTGGGCTGACCCGAGCAGAAATCTCGCGAGACTGTCAGACGGGTGGCGAGAAGAGTGGGAGGAAGGTTGTGCTCTCGCGAGACCGCTGCCTTTTAGGCCGTTGGCTTGGGTCCGGCGGTGTACTGTCCCTGGAGGTGCTGTCAGGTGTCCTTGGAGGACGCACCGAGCTGGTAAGAACCGGGTGGGGCCGGGGGCCGGGGTGCTAGCCTCCTTCCGCTCACGCCGCTACTGGCTCAGTTCGCGATGTCAATCTCCTTGCCGGCCCGGGCCTCCCGGGCCGCCTCACAGCGCCGTTCGGTCGCCCCGCGAGTCCCAGCCCGCCCCCCTCCACCCCCCAGGTCCGGCCCGGCGCCGCCACCTCCCCGGTCGCCCCCCTGCCCGGCCCTCTCCTGACCCGCGGCCCTCCGCGCGCTGCCGGGACAGCTCCGAGATTCCGCTCGCGCTTGCCCGAGTCCTTGGGGCCCGGTGGGGCCCCCTTCAGATCCGGCCTGAAGACGCTAAAGTTCCGTCTGTCGTCTGTGTTCCGTATACTTACATCTCGTGTAATTCTCCCAGCCCTTCCGAGAGGCCCCTAGCTCATCTCCGTGGTGCAGATGAGAAGAGCGAGGCTCGCTCATTCATTGTTGCTTCCCACCAACTCACATTTAGCTACTCAGTGCCTATTTGTTCCAGGCGCCGAGGATGTAGCGATGAAAAAAAAAAAAAGGACAAAATCCGTACTGCCTTGGAACTAAAGTCTCGTTATAGTCATATAAGCAGAGTAGTGTTAGATGGCATGAACGTTTGAGATCAAGAATGACTTGAAGTCGGAGTGCTACAGTCCGGCCTCAAGGGCCGGGTTTTTTGAGCACACCATTTTATATCGTTTTTGTTATGTCCACCACCTACTTGGTAATTTGGAAATACCGTTAGCCCAGTTTTGCACTGGGGTCCAGTGTAACATTTTTGGACTTTAGAGAACATCAGACCCGTTGATAAAGACTCAGATGCAGCATTGGGGTGCATGTACACCTGTACTTTGGAGAAGGATTCACCTACTACCTCATGGTTTAGGTAAGCCCCTTGGCTTGCCCTTTTGCAGATTTGCTAGCTTGCATGTTTGTGAAGACAGGTAAGTGAGATACTGTGTGTAAAGTCTAGCACAGTGATATTCCTTACATTTTATTTCTCCTTCCCCCTTTTCCATGGAACCTTTATCCTTGGGCTTTTAATGAAAATCTTAGGGTTTAAACTTTTGTTAGCTTCCATCTAAATGAAGCTCTACACTTACATTTGGGCTAACAGATATTTTAAAAGTAGGAAGAACATGTTGAACTGTGTGAGGAGGTAAAATGTGATTCTTAAAGAGGAAGAAGGTCTCTTGCTTTAGGATTAGCTAGGTTTTTTTTTTTTTTTAGGATCACGTAGGGCATTCCCTCCCCTCATTTTATTAAAATCAGCGTTAAATGTGCCCGGACCTCTGGAACCTGTGTAGGGGTTCCATAAAGTGCCCCAGGATATTCTGACATGTAACCCTCTCTCCATTTGAGAGCCCCTTATGGTAAATATTAGCATACTGGAAGGCATTCAGAGCCGATCATTGCTGCTCATGGACTTTTCTCAATCTCTAGTTCTAAAGATTTGGGATTTTCTGTTTAGTTTTATGTGACTCAGTGACACAAATCCTCCTCTAGGTGGCAGTCCTACTCTAGCTACTGGTGTATCTTCAGGGACTCTCACAACAAGTGACATGTAGACACTTACTACCTATTTGTTGAATGAATACATAAAATCTTAATATCCAAGTGATTCCTTTAATATGCAGTCTGTGGCTGTGGGCTTTAGACTCACAACTGGAACTAAACCTGGCTCCTCCACTTGGAAGCTTATGGCTGCATGTAATATATTTAACCTTGCTAAGCCTCAGTTTCTCTATTTTAAAAATGGTGTCCTTAAAGGTTTGTGAGGAGCACATGAGATACTGTGTAAAAGAAAGTCCTGGACCATAGTTATATGGAAGTCAATACTTACTGAATTCATTTGTTCAACAAATATATATTGAAAACCCACTATATGATAGTGAACACAAAGATGAAGTGTCTGTCCCTGTAGAACTTACCTTCCAGTGTGTTTTCTGAAAGGGAGTCAGAAAATAAAGTTTCTGTATGTCAGATCGTGATAAGTAGGATGCAGAAAACTAAAGCACATTAAGGGGGTGGAGGGAAGAATTATTTTAAGAGAATGGTCAGGAAAGACCTCACTGAGCACATGACCATTGAGCAGACACCTGAAGGAAGGAGAGCCATGAGGATATCTGGAAGAACATGCAAGGGTTATGAGGGCAGAGCATGCTTGGCCTGCTGGAGGAGCAGCAATGAGGCTAGACTGAGTGAGCAAAGAGAGGAGGGTAGGGCTGGTTGGCTGTCCTGAAGTTTCTGCAGGAATCTGGGCTGGAGAAGGTGGGGGCTTACTAAATGGACAAACTACAAAATCAAAGGTCTTCTTTCCTTATTATTATGCTGCTTCTCTGACCAAATGTCATAAAAATGGCAATGTAGCTCTCACTATGTGCCAAGCATTAATCAAAGTGCATTGCGTACATTAATCTTTGGCAATTTAAAAAAAAAGTATTAATCTTTGGCAATTTAAAAAAAAATTTTGAAAGGAAGGCATGACATTATTCAAGACGTACAACCGAATGAATATGCCCCGGTTGGGATCGGACTTCCTGCAGCATTATCGAACCGCCTCTGGATACTTATAGGTTAGCTTGTGGAAGGCAAATCCGAGATGACTAATCAGTACCAGCCGATGTGCAGCCTGCAGTGAAGTTCAGTTTTCTGAGAGAACTGTCAGTGTCTATGGCGTTTTTAGTGCTCTTCTTGCTATGTTTTAGCCTTCTTAAAATGTTTGTCGCAGGTTTTCATTTGGGCTTTGTTTTATCATAGCTAGATGTACATACATTGCTTCAATATGGAACTCAAGTGAAAAACGTGGAACTTAAGTGAACAGTGTGGTCACCTGGGTTGGAGTGGGGGGCTGGGTGACCGCTTTTGCTCTGTAAAGAGCTTTTTTGTGTCTTTTTGCTTGTCAGTTAGAGCATGTCATCTTTGATTGTTAAATCATAACATCACGGTCATGATTTATAAGCTTACCTGCAACCCTGCAATACCTCATATCCTTACACATCACAGGTATTTTCTGAATTAGGCTCACCGGCAAGTGAATGAAATAGTTGTTTCGTGGGTGCTCCTTTTACTCCTGACATAAGTGATTCATTCTTATCCCAAGTTGTCCTCCCTGATTTGGCTTGGCTTCATTATGCGGTGGAGTCAAGGTGTCCTTCTGGTGGGACTAGAATTGTGTTTGGGCACTTTTTGTTTTGGATGCTTTATGGTGAGGGGGTCACATTTCGTTCTTTTTCCATGTGACTATCTTGCTTTTTTGGAGGGTGGGGGTAGTACACAGGCTGGGAATTGAACCCTGGTCTCCTGCATGGCAGGCAAGAATTCTACGTGAACTACCCTTGCACCCCCACCGTGCTTGCACCTCCAGGGCACTTATGAGGCCTCTTTTTCCCAGCATTGCCCTCCACACCCTATTAGGTTAAAAGCTTTGTGCTTGTTTGACTTGTCAGTTTAGTTCTTAGATAATTGCAGATTTCATGAGAACATAAGCATGTGTGTATTTTGGGGTCTATTTTGACATTATTGCTAGCACCCCAAGCTTTAGAAGAGGAGAATAACACGAGATGTTTACTCTGTAAAAGCAGGGATAAAATGGTGGTGTTGTTCTGATGGTAGATAAGTAACATGTTTTCCTACCCTTGCCTAAGTTATGGTCACACATTTAAAGATGAAGATAGGGCAAAGCCCCAGTTCTGAAAGTTGACATTAGGTGGAATTTCTGTGATACTGCAAAGTCTGAGAAAAAAATACAAAATTAAATAAGAAATAATTTTCCCTTTAACTCACAAACCTCCTGGTGCTTGTTCATCTGTGAGGTTAAGCTTCAGGCCTGGCGTCAGGGAGGACACTTTATCCTAGGGCTTAGCCTAAGATCATGACCCCGCAGGCAATGTACTTGTCAGCTTTGTCTTGCCTGAAAGAAAACTAAAAGTAATAGCTGTGTTTTAAGGCTAGAAAACTTTACCTCCTCTGAAAACCCTTCCAGAGTTAATGCGGGCCTTAGCGAGACATCAAGTTGGTTATGTTAAAGCAGAATCAAGCCCCGCTAGTGGATGGTCTGAAAGTGTTTAGGAAACTTATTCTCAAGCAGTATTGCACAACTCCAGGGACACCATTCTCTTGATGTCATTCACTGAGGTGCATAGAATGTGAGTGGGATTGCATAATGCCATGGTACTGATACCAGGCTTGTCCCTTCAGCATTATGGTCTACAAAGGCAAATAAGTCACTATATCTTCTCTCAGGGAGTTCCCAGTCTCAGAACACAGGCATGTAGCATAAGGGCAACACGTGTTACCTGTGTCATGTGGAAAGCCTGTTCAAGTTACAGTGGGCACAGGAGGCAGTGGCCATCTCTGTTGAGCAGTGCCATGTTTGGTCAGGAAGGGCTCTGTTCACTTGAGCAGGGTCTACAGATGTACCGGTGGGAAGAAGTAGGGGGACTGGCACTGCTGGCAGAAAGAGCTGGGAGAGCGAGCTTGGACTAGGCGTGGAACAGTGTCCAGCAGGTCAGGGTGTGGCATCTGCACTGAGGAGACCGCAGGAGAGTCAGGCTGGTTTGGCCTTTCTCCCACAGGCAGTGGGGAGCCTCTGGAGATGTTAAAGTTCGTGCTCTCTTTAAAAGATCTACTAGGAATGGATGGTTCTGTTGTTTTGAGATGGCGTAGAAAATCTTGAGGCAGAAGGGAGAAAAAATGCTTTGTCAATATTTCTCCTTCAGGACCTAAACATTTTTTAAAGACACAAGGGAAATATGCTTAATGGAGTGAAAAAAACCCTGCAAAATGGCCTGAGTGTAGAATTCTTCTAGATTTTTCTCTTCAGTTTTTTATTATGTTATGCAATATTTAATGAAATTACTTCTTTGTAGTAACAAAGTTGGCATAAACTGGCCAGAGAACAAACACGTGGGAACTTGGTAATTTTGTAACTCAGTGGGCACATCGGTGGGGGAGTAGCAGGAGCCTCCAGTGTGAGGGAGCCTTGGTCAGAATCCTTTAGAGGGAGTAGAGGCCGCTGGTTAAATAGTGATGGCCAGTAAAGCATCTCCTGTATTTATATTGTGACCACTTCACAGGGGCACATAAAAGAGATGAAAAGTTCTTGACTGAACAGATGAAGCATTCCTTCTCTGTAGCCATTGACAAAGTGCAGAGGACTGTGAATTTAACGTTCATCATTCAGAGAGATGCTGAATTTTCTTTGTATATTCATCCAATGAGGGTAATTTGAATTAGGGAAAAATTGTTTTCTCAATATTTTTGGTAATGGATATCTGAAATGGGATCTCCGAAACTCTGTGCAGGAGTGCCCCCAAATACTGTTCTCTTGAAATCCAAGTCCTCCTTCTTTGAGGCTATGTGTGAAGTCCCCTTGGGTTTTGCCACGTGGTTTTGCTTTACTTTTTTTTTTGGCTTTTATAAAAGAGATTTATTAAGTTACAAGTCACAGTTCTAAGGCCACGAAAATGTTCAAATTAAACCGCCCAACAAGAGAATACCTTCTTGGAAGAAACGCTGATTTTCTCTGTCCTGGGTTTCTCTGTCACGTGGGAAGGCAAGTGGTGATGTCTATTGTCCTTTCCTCCAGTTTTTGCTTTACTTTTTACCTCCCCCTCCCCCCCCAAAAAAAGCTCCATGTATAGAGAAGAGCAAGCCTTTACATTCAAAAGACTATAGACTGGGAATGACAGTGCTGTCCAGATTTCATCTTTTGCCTTGATTCAGGATATAAAGAAGGATTGTCTTCAGAGAAAAGAATATTGGTCTAGAAGTACCAGAAGCAGGTAGTGTTACGTTGGGTTCATTATTGTCCCCATTTTACAGATAGGGAAACTGAGGCACGGAGTGGTTAACTGACTGATGGAAGGTTATACCTCGCAGCAGTGGCAGAGCCAGGTATTGTACCCACACTGTCTGGCTGCAGAGTCCATCCTCTTAGCCGCTATCTACTGCCTTTGCTGGTAGGAACTCCCAGGTTCACTACCGTATTCCCAGCCCCGAGAGCAGATTGTCTGGCTCAGGCAGTGTTTATCGTAGAAAAGAAGTTTTGGACAGAGGAAGAAGAGAATATGAAAGTGGCAGAGACAGAGGCCTGTCACAAATGTGAGGGGACGCCAGCGAGGCAGAAACAGGCCCGGGGCTGAACCTCTGCTGGGCTGACGGAGGTAGGGAGTTAGAAAGACAGGAACATTCCAGTAATACTCAACTGCCCAGCGCCCCCACGTTTGTTATTTCTTTGTAGTGACTAGCAGCAAAACCTTAAAACAGAGAAGTCTTGAAGATTTGGACGGGGAAGGGATAGAGGAAGCCAAGGGTCTGAAGGGGAGATGCGAGGTGGTTCTCTGCCACGCTGGCCCGGCTGCAGGGAGGGCGTGGATGCCTTCGGAAGCCCTGGCGCCGACGCGCGCGCCCCTGGCCGCTGGGGGCGGGCGCGTGACGGCGGGGCGAGGCGGGGCGCGGCTGGTTGGCTCTGGGCAGCTTCAGTGCCGAGGCCGGAGATAAAAGGGCCACCTGCTCGCTGGCCTGTTCGCGCGGCGGAGACCGGTCTGCGAGGTTCGTCGCGGCAGTCCAGCGGGTGCGTCGCTGCCAGTTAGCTTTCCCGGGTCGGCGCGGGCAGGAGCCGAGGCCCCGCGGCCGGGCTGCGCGCATGCGTGCTGCGCGGCGCCCGGGCCTTCAGCCGCAAGTGAAGGGCGGTTGGGTTGGAGGTTGCGGAAAGTGCGTGGAAGTTAATGTGGAAACCTAGAAAGCTGCATGAATCACTGTTGCTTTTGAAATAGAAGAGCTTTACTTGTCACTCCATGCGAAAATTTTGTGGTCAGCTTTCAGTTACTGGTTCGAAAAGTTGATATACTGGGATTACTTGCCCCCATAAGTCAGTTACACGTATGAAAGATAAATCCGAGCTCAGTATGCTCTAAAGTATTAAAAACCTTAAAATATGCTCTAGCGAATTCATTATTACCTTACTTTAATTAGCTTTAGACATTAACGTTTGTTTGAGTGGTTTTAAAAACAATTATGCAGAACCAGTTTCTGAATTTCAGAAACTATTTGTCTTGATAAAGAATTTGAAAGTGGGCTAGGGTAAACCATGTGTAACATGGTTTAATGAATTTGAATTTAATCAAAATTAATGAATTTTGATATAAAAAACGATCTTTTTTTTTTTAACCGACAAGAAGAAGAAACTCTTGGCGTAAAGAAGAAATGTCCCAAGGTAAAATTGAACGCATACTATCAATTACTGTTTTATGATTGTTTTAATGAAAGTTTGTACAAAATCTTATATAGGTTGCCTTATCCAAGATAACGTAATTGGTCGTTAAGTATTTGGAATTTAGTAATGCATAGGACAAATGTATCCTGTACATAGTTTCTTGAGGGCTTGGCCTTCTAGCAGTAGAGTCAGGAAAATAGATGAAAAGTGGGCATCGATCATTTTGGGGGGAAGGAGGGGAGGGTGGGAAGGTAGATAAAGAATGTGAGAACTGGAAGGCACAGTTAATGTGATCTAGTCTAAGGTGAGCTAATCTTAATGGAAGTTTTTTCGGTAGTAGACCATTGAAATGATACCTTGAAACTTATTGGCAAATAAAATAACTCATGGGTGATAATACACCAAGAAAAGAATAGGTGTGGTAGGGAGAGAATCCAGGACTAGACCTCAGGAACCTTAGTTCTAAATCCAGATGTACCCTTTTTAGATGGTAGATTTGATGGTGAGACTTTAGATGGGTCATTTAACCTGTGCTAGCCTTTGTGTCTTCATCTGTAAAGTTAGGGTGGTGTACTAAGCAGATTTCCAAGGTGTTTTCCAACTTTAAATTGTGGTTTATGTGCCACAAGAGAGTTTTATAGCTCTTTGGAAATTTTATGGTTAAGCCATATGATAATGACTTAGGTTCATTTGTGGTTAGTTGTTCATGATCTTAGGATTTCATAACAAGATTTGTGCAAGTATGGCTTATACAGTTCATACAATTTTTTTTGAGGAAGGCTCCAGGTTCTGTTATTTGAGGGTTGTGTGTGTCTTTAGCTGCTTCTGCTGTACCCTGCCCTCTCCCCTCCCCTCCAGAACCCTGGGATCTTAGTGCCAGGGAAGATTTAGAAAGCGCTTAAACTTTTAACTTTGTCTCAAAAATAAAAATTTAAAGTGATCCTCATTTGAAGATGGTAGGACAGGAATTTGGACAATAATAGTAAATATTAATTTTGAAATTAGGACTGATTTGGTCCAGTCTTTCTACAAGCAAAACTGCATACTTTGAATATATTATAAGGTATAAATTTATGAGTTTTTGTTGTAAAACCAGTTTGCTTTTTGCCACATCGTATAGTGAAAGACCAGACAGGGCTGTTTATTAAGCAAGCACTAGCTCTGTACCCACAAGCCTATGAAACAGATATTGTTTTCCTTACTTATGAATTAGAAAGTTAAGTTCAACAAGGGCAAGTGGTCCAGGGTCATGGCACTGATAAATGGCTAAAGGAGTCTCAGTTAGGGCCTTCTCACCTCAAAGCCTATTCCAGTTTCAGTGCTGATTTCTGAACTCTAAAGGTGGAGGTTCCTGAGGTGCCCCTCACTCAGCTACACCTATAATAATAATAACAACGGGAGTAATGGGGAGCTTATAGTGTGCAGGTGCTGGGGTGAGGGTTATAGGTAATGTTTAACTTTAACTACAGTGCAGGCCTTTCTCTTCATTGCTCCAGAGGGAAAATCAAGGCTTGGAGAGGTTAAATAAGTATAGCTCATGGGTCTCAGGCTTGCAGATGCATCCTGGAACATCCTGTCACACCTCAGAGTGATCTCCTAACCTTCACACTTGCTCCATTACACTAGCTCTCTAACAAATGGCAAATTGCTGCAAATGACCAACTCTCACTGCATATACCATTTCATAAAGTGGGCTCATGATTCAACTCAGGATTTTAGTTCATCCTTGTAGTGTGGTTCTTGATTTCAGCTTTGAAAGGCTTCCTTTTCGCCATGGTATGAACTGGCAAGCACTAAAGTTTCCTTCTTGGGGGCTGGGCTGTTGAAGCCAAAGCCCCTAGATTGTCCCACAGGAAGGAGGAGGGACAAAGCCAAGGCAGCAGAAGGGCAAATTTTCTGGGACTGACTATAAAGAAATGAGATAGGTTTTCTTAGTGGCTGACAGATGGACTCTATAGACCCTTACATATAAGAAGTGTTCCAGCAAGATGCCTGTTTTGAAGGATTATGCTCATTTGAGCTTGAAGCTTGATAGAAATATGTATGTGTGTGTGTGTGTGTGTGTGTGTGTGTGTGTGTGTGTGTAGTGGTGGGGAATCAGTTTTGCAACTTTAATCTTGTCCTGTAGTCTGCCCATAGGTGGTAAGAGGAAAATCTAGTGGTGTGTTCTTGCCATATTTTACTCTTATTCAGAGTTGTATCGTACTTGGGATTTCACTGAGAATTCTTGATTTAGGCACCTAGTAATACAGTCAGCAGTGTATGCATTTGAATTTGTCTCCTGAATGATCCAGAGCTCTGAGATCTTTGACACTGCAAATCATTTTGGGGAAAACACTGAGATAAAATTTTAAGGAAAGTTAGAAAGTTTTCTTTCCTACAGGAATTGCATAGTTCCTGGATTGAATCTTTTGCTGAGATGATCAAAAGAAAGCTTGTTGTTGAAGTGTACTTTGGAAATCATTGCTTTTTCTTTCTTTTCTTTGTATATATGTTATATTTAACAATGAAAAAATGTTTACAGAATAAAAAAGATGATGACAGATACAAAAATAACAAAACATGCCCTCATCAATAAAAACCAGAAAGATTAAAAAAAAAAAAAAAGTACGTATTTTGGGCTTCTCCTTCCCACTGTTTTATTTTTGAGGGTGGGGCTCACACTGTCTTTGTCCCCATCCAGCTCTCCGCTAGCCCCCCTGGCTCCTACATTGAGGTTGGAGGGTGTAGTCAAGGCCAGACAAAGTTGCGCTTTGTCTCAAACAGGCAGACACACACTGGGTAAACCCCTATTCAGGCTTCTCTGGTGATTTCCTTTAGGATTATTAGAAACTTCTTTCTTGTATTGCCCCAAAATATCTCCAGTTAATTCTTTTTGCACCCCTTGGGGTTATTCTGAACAAGTTGAATCCTTTTTCTACCTGACAGCTCTCCAAATATTTGAGAATAGTAATCATGCCCTCCCAGACACTTATCTAGCTAAACAGCTTCTCTTCCTGGAGAAGCTTTTCGTGGTTTTGAGGCCTCTTTCTCTCTTCTAAATGTCCTTTTCTAAAGTGTGTTACTCAGAAATGAATTCTTGAATCCAGTGAACATGGAACACATTAGTTTTGTAACAGATATTATAGTTTTGGTAAAAGTAGTCAGATAGCAACTAAGTTATTTGTCTTCAGACCCAGCACGCTGCTAACTCAGTATACCTTACTTTCAATGACAATTTTCTGTCCTTTAAAAAAAAATTATTCTCTTCCTTGTCCTTCCCTATTCAAGTACAAAAAATTTCCATTTCAATTTGTTAGATTTAACAGCTTTGTAGAGATTGTTTAGGAATCCGTTTCTGTCATTAAATATATCGGTAGCCCTACATTATCTGCAATTTTTTTTAAATTTTTTATTAATTAAAAAAATTACAAGAAACACAAACATTCCCAACACATACACTCAGCAATTCACAATATCATCACATAGTTGCATATTCATCATCATGATCATTTCTTAGAACATTTGCATCAATTCAGAAAAAGAAATAAGACAACAGAAAAATATAACAAACAGAAAAAAAAATTTTTACAGGCCATACCCCTTACTGATCCCTTTCATTGATCACTAGCATTTCAAACTAAATCTATTTTAACCTTTGTTCCCCCTATTATTTATTTTTATTCCATATGTTCCTCTCATCTGTTGACAAGGTAGATAAAAGGAGCATCAGACACAAGGTTTTCGCAATCACACAGTCACATTGTGAAAGCTAAATCATTATATAATCATCATCAAGAAACATGGCTACTGGAACACAGCTCTACATTTTCAGGCAGTTCCCTCCAGCCTCTCCATTACATCTTGGATAACAAGGTGATATCTACTTAATGCATAAGAATAATCTCCAGGATAACCTCTCCACTCTGTTTGGAATCTCTCAGCCATTGACACTTTGTCTCATTTCACTCTTCCCCCTTTTGGTCGAGAAGGTTTTCTCAATCCCTTGATGCTGGGTCTCAGCTCATTCTAGAGTTTTTCTCAATCCCTTGATGCTGAATCTCAGCTCATTCTGGGATTTCTGTCCCATGCTGCCAGGAAGATCCAAACCCCTGGTAGTCATGTCCCACGCAGACAGGGGGAGGGTGGTGAGTCTGCTTGCTGTGTTGGCTGGAGAGAGAGGCCACATCTGAGCAACAAAAGAGGTTCTCTTGGGGGTGACTCTTAGGCTTAATTTTAAGTAGGCTTGACCTATCCCCTGTGGGGTTAAGTTTCATATGAACAAACCCCAAGACTGGGGGCTCAGCCTATA
>PVIY010050737.1:0-16030 GCA_004026745.1 Myrmecophaga tridactyla
TGGCCAAGTTGACAACTGAATCTAACTAACACAGTGTATATGCCCATGGAGATCTAAAGTCTGTTCTATTCCAGGAACTTTGGCTCGAGGGTATGTTACTCCCAACTCCCTTTTTACCTTGACTGTGACATGCTAAAACTATAGTGTATAAAACCTTGTTAAACTGAGGCTAAAGCTGGAGAAATAATTGGCTTTTGAGAAACATTAGTGCAAAGCTTGCTTTTGGTATGGGGAAAAAGCCATTTAGTACTACTTTAGTTTAAAGTTAAACTAAATAATCTTAGTGGTGTATTGTGACTCTCATTACCTAATTTTGTGTCATTTGTCCTAGACAAGAGCCTTAATAATTTTGTACTAGATAAATAATGCATGTAATGTGCCACTAGTAACATGTACATTAACATGGAGTAGTGGATTCCCTGACTACTGTAAACAACTTTGGCCCTCTTGACACTGTTCTGGAACAGTGCTCTGGCCTTGGCAGTGAAGGGAGCCTAAGATCTGTTTGAGATCTGTGTACAGTTAAAAACCAGACTTGGCTGCAATTTTCTATGTTGCAGCCGCACTCTCCTTTGTGATAGTCATAATGCATCACTGTCCTGCATCAAGGCTTCTTGCTTTAGTGCTGTTGGGAATATGCTTATCTTTTATGTGTCAGCCCAAACAAACAGTAGTCTTGCATATCCTTTCTTGCTCTTGAAAGTAGTATTAATTTAACTCCAATTTTGGTGTAGAACTCATAAGGGAAATAATGCTGGGTACTGGTTAGTCTAGATAAAAAGATATTAAACTTTTTGGAAGTAAAGAAGATGGCTACCAAAAAGCATAGTTTTGACACTTCTGTAGATCTCATGTCACTATATTTTTATTTCATTGCACAGCACAGGACCACAAGTCGTTTTTTTCTGGGGTATGGAGGAAATTAAGATGTTGCTATATGAAAATATTTTTCCTCAAAATGAACCTCATACTTTTATAAACATTCATAACTTACTTATGAAAGGAGGGAGGAAAACTACCTTTTTATTTCTTTTTATTTTGTATATGTTTAGTCATTGTCTTGAAACCTGTGTCAAATTCCTGTTTCTATACGTTTTGGATATTATCTTGTCTCCATAAGGAGATAAGCTTTCCATAGATAGATCTAGGTGTCCAGGATGATCAGAACAAGAAATTAATTTGTATTGTGCTGTGTCAATACACCACAAAAAACCACATGAAATTAATTGTTTGGATCTCAGAGTTTCTTAAGCAATTCAAGAATTGGGTAATGTGCTAGTTTGAAGCTGTTATGTACCCCAGAAAAGACCATACTCTTTTTTTTTTTTAAGGAAACAACAGGGTTTGCATTAGATTTTATTGGAAATCTGTGGGGAAAAAAAAGAAAAATATATTTTTCTTTATCTAAAGCCAAAGTCCTAAAAACAGAAGATGGTCTCCTCTTTCAAACCAGGCCCTTCCCAACTCCCAAAATTTATGAATTTTACAGAGAAATATAAAGTTTTAAAAGCAAACAGACTTGGTCTTTCTCATCTATTGACTCATCTGAAAATGATACCTCTTAAAAACAGATAGCAGGTGGGTACTACTTCCAGTGTTCTTGCCCTGTATACTAGAGAAGCAAAGGTCACTTTACATTTTTACATGTGGCCCGCATAATGGGTGGTGTAAAAGTATCTCTAAACCGGAACACAAATCCAACATAAAAAATGATAACTAGTTTTTGCTTTGTTTGTTTGCTAGGAAGATCTGAAACAAATGAAGAAAATCCAAGCACATATTTTGTTTTAAATAGCCCAGTGCTCATTTTTACAAGGATAGCTATCTTTCATTTTGTGGAATAGGGCCTTTTTTTTAAAGATTAGCTGTAAGCAGTCACGCTTTTTATGAAGATCCTACTTTGCCACTGCAAAAATCCATTTTATATCCATTTTTAAATAGATATACCATATTTTAAAGAATCCCTCTGTTCTAGTTTGCTAGTTGCTGGAATCCAGTATACCAGAAACGGAACGGCTTTTAAAAGGGGAATATAATAAATTGCTAGTTTACATTTCTAAGGCCGAGAAAATGTTCAGTTAAAACAAGTCCAATCTAAGGCATCTAAGGAAAGATACCTTGGTTCAAGAAGGCCGATGCAGTTCAGGGTTTCTCTCTCAAGTAAGAAGGCACATGGTGAATGCAGTCACGGTATCTCTCTTGGCTGGAAGGGCACATGGTGAGCATGGCATCATCTGCTAGCTTTTTCTCCTGGCGTCCTGTTTCATGAAGCTCCTCAGGAGGCATTACATCTCCAGGGAGATGATCTAATTACAGATTCAAACGTATAGTATTGAATAGGGATTATTCTGCTTTTACGAAATGGAATTTTGATTAGAACATGGCTTTTCTAGGTTCCATACATCCTGTCAAACCAGCACACCTTCCCTTCCTGAAAATTAAATAGAAAAGTCTGGTTAAGAAAACAGTTGATCACCCTGTTCATGTTGACAGACGTTAATTTTCCTCAGTAAGTCCTGATCTTGGCTGCATTTTATAATGTTTCCCTGACTTTGCTATCTCCCTTCCTCTAATGGTTTAATTCTTTTATTTTCAATGAAATGATTTTACCATGATAAAAATGAATAGCATGCAATTCAAGTAACTCTTACATTGGAGCAATTGTCTTGCCTTATAACATGGCAGTAGGAAGGGTATAAATATTCCATTTATGTCAAATCACTTTGTTTACAACAGCCCAAAATATGTTTTAAGGATACAAATTACTGTTAATCCAGTATGGTATAGTTGTTTTTGCCTTATAATAGAATTTTAAAAGTGCATCTATTTTTCTAAGAAATTACCAGTGTGTGCTTAGTTATGTTAACTTATAACAACAATTTCTCATACATCCTAACCTCCTGCAGTTCACCAAGCCAGGCTTTCTGCATTCCACTGTTTCAAGGCTTTTCTCTTATGGCATGCAAAAAGACCATGTTCTTTTAATCCATCCTTGTGGGTGCAGACCTACTGTGGGGGGGACCTTTTGGCTCAGTTGAGATGTGACCCAGCCCATTTATGGTGGGTCTTAATCCCTTCACTGGAGTCCTTTATAAGAACATAAAAGACAGGAAAAGCCCAGAGAAATTAAAGAGTAGAAAACTCTCAGATAGCTAAGAGAGGACCCAGAATAGCTGAGAGAACTAGAAGCTGCAGGCAATGAAACCTGGAAGCAAAGGAATAGCAAACACCTTCCCATGTGACATAGGTGTCCCAAATGCCTGCAGCCTTTCTTCAGGGTCTGGGTATCATCCTGTTGATGCCTGAATTCAAACATTTTCTTGGCCTAAGAACTGTATATTGCAAGTTAATAAATTCCCATTGTAGAACTAAACCCATTTCTGGTATTTTGTATTCCTGCAGCTTTAGCAAACTGAAACAGACTTGGTATCAAGAAGTAGGGTGCTGTGACATGCAAATACCAAAAATGCTAGAACAGCTTTATAAATGGAAAAGAGGAAGATTCTGGATGAATTGTAGGATGGTTTATAGAAAAGTCCTAGATTGCTTTGAAGAGACTGTTGGTAGAAATATGGGTGCCAAATGTACTTCTTATGAGGCCTCAGACAAAAATATGACAGTCACTGCCAACTCGAAGAAAGCCAATCTTGTTTTAAAGTGGCAGTGGCAGATAATTCCGCAAAATTGAGTTCTGGTGTTAGATGGAAGACAGAATTTGAAAATGACAAACTTGGACATTTAACTGAGGAAATTTCCAAACGAAGTGTGGAAAATGCAGCCTGGTTTCTCTGTGCAGCTAATAGTAAAATGCAGGAGGGTAAAATGCAGGAGGAAAGGGATAAGCTGAGACCTGAACTCTTGGCTACAGAGAAACTAAAAATTGATAGTTTGGTAAGTTTTGAGCTTTTGGGAAGCAAATGCCCCATGTGAGGATTTAACCAAACATGGAAACCGCTCAGCCATTTCAGGATGAGTCAGGACTGGAAATGGAGTTACCCAAAAAGAATTTGTGGAAACTCCTATTGTCTGATGATTGGGAACCCCATGTGCTGCATGTGAAACCTGTGAGTTTTCCATGAGATCTTTATGCCAGAATCACTGCCAGCCTGGACTAAATGAAACAGAAAAGGGAGAGAATGAAAGAAAAATAATCTTAGTGGCAGAACATGGAAGCTGAGGTGTGGAATCAAGAAACCTTCCAGGAGAGTGTGGGGCAGCAATTTTTTTAAATTCTTATTCAGCAGTTTAGTGTGGAAACCTTTGATTAGATTATATCCACAGAGATGTGGCATGCCCTAATTGTGAGTGTAGCTTTTTTTTTTTTAACTTTTTAATTGTATAGCATAACATATATACAAAGCAAAGAAATAAAGAAGCAATTGTTTTCAAAGCACTCTTCAACAAGTAGTTACAGGACACATCCCAGAGTTTGTCATGGCCTACCATATGATCCTCTCAGATTTTTCCTTCTAGTTGCTCGAGAATATAGGACGCTCTAAGCTTAAATATTTTTTGTCATCACGGTTGACTTTTTTCCTTCTTTTTTTGTGAAAAGTAACATATATACAAAAAAAAGCAATAAATTTCAAACACAGCACCACAATTAGTTGTAGAACATATTTCAGAGTTTGACATGGCTTATGATTACACAATTTTAGGTTTTTACTTCTAGCTATTCGAAAATACTAGAGACTAAAAGAGATATCAATTTAATGGTGCAGCATTTATATTTATTTGTTAAATCCTATCTTCACTGTAACTCCACCAGCACCTTTGATCTTTCCACCCCTCTCTTTAGGGGTGTTTGGGCTATGACCATTCTAATTTTTTCATATTGGAAGGGTCTGTCACTAATATGGGGTAGGGAGATGGAACTATCTGATGTACTGGAGAGGCTGGGCCCTCTAGGTTTCAGGACTTATCTGGTCCAGGGACCCATCTGGAGGTTGTAGGTTTCTGGAAAGTTACTCTAGTGCATAGAACCCTTGTGGAATCTTATTTATTGCCCTAGGTGTTCTTTAGGATTGACTGGAATGGTCCTGGTTGGGGTTTGGCAGGTTATGCTAGGTAGCAAGGTCTAACTGAAGCTTGCATAAAAGCAACCTCCAGAGTAGCCTCTCAACTCTATTTGAACTCTCTCTGCCACTGATACTTTATTAGTTACACTTATTTTCCCCCATTTGGTCAGAATGGAATTGTTGATGTCATGGTGCCAGGGCCTTCCCTAAGACACATACTAATCAGTCTGTCAAATGTTGAAGAGAAGCAGAAAATTCTGAAAGCAGCAACAGAGAAACAATCTACCTCATACAAAGGAAACCATGTAAGACTGCGTTCACACTACTCTATTAGTACTATGGAGGTGAGAAGGCAGTGGTATGATATATTTAAGATCCTGAAAGAGAAAGACTTCCAACCAAGAATTCTGTACCCAGCCAAACTGTCCTTCAAAACTGAGGGAGAGATTAAAGTTTTCACAGACAAACAAGTCCTGAAAGAATTTGTCAAACAAGAGACTGGCCCTACAAGAAATACTAAAGGGAGTTCTGCTGGCTGGGGAAGAAAAAAAAAAAGACAGGTGCAACTTATTGATTATATGGAGATGTGACTTCACCTATTCAAGGTGGGTCTTGGGTCTTGAATAGTTTACTAGAGTCCTTTTTAAAAGAGGAAACATTTTGGAGAAAGTTTGAGCTGACAGAGAGAGCCAATGTAGACTTTGGATATCAAGATAGAAACAGCCCAGGTGTGTTACCTAAGGATTCACAGAAATAGCCAAAACCTGAAGAGAAGAAATCTCCAGCCCTGGCAGTTGCTAAGTTAAGTCATAAAACCCAGAGTTTTGTCCCAGAGCAGCAAAGTGAATGCCCACAGATGCTTAGAGAGGAAACCATTTGTATCAGAACCTGGAAGCCACAAAACGGGAAACAAGGACCAGCAGATGCCAGCCATGTGCCTTCCCATATCACTCTTCCTTGACCCAAGGTATCTTTCTCTCCATACCTTAGTTAGAACTTATTTATGGCCTTAGAACTGTAACCTTGTAACTTATTAAATTCCCATTTTAAAAGCCTCAGTTTCTGGTGTATTGCTTTCTGGCAGCATTAGGAAACTAATTCACAGGCCTTCAGAACCTCTTTGGTCAGGAAGTGTGCTGCTTCCCCAGGCCTTAGAGAGGGTGGAGCCCATTCCTTGGGGGTTGGGGAGAGCCTGGCCATCTCCTCACTTATTTTGAGAGTGCTGAGTCTGTGCTGCAGAGAAGGTAGAGAGTACAGCTGCTAGCCAGATGCTTGAGAAGGGTGGGGCTGAGAACATGGTCATCTTCCCAATCTTTGGAGATGTTGGAACCCCAGTGTTTGGAGATGTTGGAGTCCTCAGTTCAGTGTTTAGAGAGAACAAGGCTGCTGCGTACACCCTTGAAAAGGGTGGGACTGCCAGTCTTCTCAAGTCCCAAGGATAAAACATCATTCTATAGATGACTCTCAGACCTTAACATCGAATGAAGTATGCCCTGTAGGTTTTCAGAATTATTTGGGTCCAGTGTCCCCTGTTTTCCTTCCAATTTTTCCCTGTGGAAATGGGAGTGTTCACCCTGTGACTCTTCCTCCTTTGTATATTGGTAACATCTAACTTCAGTTTCACAGATTCACAGCCAGAGGAGGATTTTGCCTTAGCACAGACCAAGTCTCAACGGATTTCTTTTTTAACGCAATTTTTTCCTTTTGCATGCACTTTTATTGAGATATATTCACACAGCAAATAATCCATCTAGAGTATACAACAGTGATTCACAGTATCATCATATATGTGTATTCATCACCACAAGTCAATTTTAGAACATTTTTGTTACTCCAAGAAAAAAAGAAAGAAAGAACACCCTAACCATCCCATACCTTTCATCCCCATCTATTATTTATGATTTTTATCTTTATTTTATTACTCATCTGCTCATATACTAGATAAAGGAGTGTCAGTCACAAGGTTTTCATGATTACATAGGTGGAACCTTTTGATTGAGATGTGCCCTGTCCAATTCAAGTTGGCTCTTGATCCTTTTTACTGGAGTCCTTTATAAGGATAAAAGACAGAAAAGGCCCTGAGAGCTCAGAGAGAAACACCCAGAGAAGTTTGGAGAGAGCTTGGAGAGAATAAGCCCCCAGAGTTGCTGAGAGAGCCATTGAAGCCAGAAAATGGGAGAAGGACCAGCAGACATTGTTGCTCTGTGCCTTCCCATGTGACAGGTGTCCCAGACTGTAGCAGCCTGAGTCCAGATATCAAACTGTTGATGCCTTTAGGACATTTTCATTGCCTTAGAACTGTAAACTTTAAGTTAAAAATTCCCCATAGTAAAAGCAAATCCACTTCTGGTTTGTTACCTTGTGGCAACTTTAGCAAACCAAAACAGGTAGCATCCAATCCATAAAATGGGGGGGGGGGTGCGGTCTGAAGACCAAGAGCAATGCTTGTGCACGCAGACCAAGGAAGTCTTAAAGAAAATAGTCTTTATTGATTGGTACAGGAAAGTTTTCCACATCTTAACCTAGAGGTAGAGGAGCTAAGCTACAGAAAAAAACAGGAGATGATTATGATTAGGTGTTCTTAGATTTCAGGTCCTGGGAGAACAGGCACTTAATGAAATAGGAACCTAGGTAAGCTTACGTTTGCTGAAATAGGGTTTAGCATGAGGAACTCCATCTCCTACTTAACATATTTAACAATTTCCCTCATTTTGATCTGGCTCTCAACCATTGACAACTATGATTCAATTGGTGTTGCACACCACTCTCATTTACTGCCAAGGTCTGGGAGTAGTATTTCCAGGTTGTTGAGCTCATAGGTGGTGTTCCTGTTTCAAAGTATTACTTGCCCCAGAAAAGCTATGTTTTAATCCTGACTCAGTCTTGTGGGGGCAGGTATTTCTTTTAATCCTAATTAAATATCATAAGACAGAATCTTTTGATTAGATTATTTCCAAGGAGTTATTGCATGCCAAATTGTGGGTGTGACTTTTTTTTATTTCAGAAATTTATTTTATCTAATATTACTGTAGCTGGCTATAGTTTTGGTTGTTTTTTTGTTTTTGTTTTTTTACCTTTTTTTGTTGTAAAATATGTTATATATATAGACAAAGCAAAGAAAGAAAAAAAGCAATAATTTTCAAAGCAAACTTTCAACAACCAGCTACAGAACAGGTCCCGGAATTTTTATTGTTTGTTTGTTTATGTATTTTTATTTAAGAAAACAACAATCCACTTAGAACCATCAAAAATGAATATCTTATTTAGCTTAACCATAGGTATATTTTAATAAAGTATCCATATAATCATTGTAAAGCCTGTGTTTGTGTAGTTAAGTTTCACAAACCAATTTAAAATTAAGGCAACAAGGAAAAAATTAACATATTCAGATACAAAGTTCTTAAATTCTAATTATTAAACACTAACTTAGATACCATTTGATTAGCTGTCACAACTATGATATTATGGACTGCACCAAAAGCATGTGTGTTACTAGTATAGATGGTAACAGATTTTCCTTCAGATAGAAAACAGGCTAGGATAAGAGCATAGAGGTCATCCTGCTGAGCAGAAAGAAGTTGTGGAGGGCTACCTCATTCTGCCAGTCCATAGTGAGTAGTACCTGAATAGCCTACTTGGAATTTACTATCAGAATTTCTATCAGAAGAAGCAATGACAAAAATAGAATCATATCTGGGATAATTAAAGGAGTATGTCTGGAGTCAACTATGAAGTTACCAGTTTACAGTAATGAGATGCGGTTCTGCCTTATCAGATAAAAGTTTAAGAATACTGCAGCATTTTAGGTGATTATTAGGAGGTAAAAGTATAAGGATAAGTAAGTCACATTTCTGGAAGAAAAATGCTGAGTCTGCTTAGAGTTAAGTTTGCTCAGCCTTTAACTAATTTGGCAGCGTCTATAGCTTTTACACAGTTTGGGTAAGCACAAGCAACTGCATCAAGTTGTAGGCCACAATAGGCAGTAGGTTTAGAATTTCCTCTGGTTCTTGAATTATCATTCCTAAGACTTAGTTATAAAACCAGTGTCTCCTATTAGTTCTTGTTACTAAGGAGGACAGATTCTCGTTAAATCTGTACAAATTATTATATTGCCCCCCAAAAATAACATTCATAAGAGTTTTCCAAATTCTGGAAGAGCCAGGAAGGGAGATAAAGATGAATGCTTCATGAATTATAGGTAGTTTAAGGGAAAAGGAAAAGGGATTTCTTTTCTTTTTTTTTTAATTAAAAAATTTTTTTAAATACCAAACAAACACAAATATTCTTATGTTGATCATTCCGTTCTACATATATAATCAGTAATTCACAATATCATCACATAGTTGCATATTCATCAACATGATCATTTCTTGGAACATTTGTATCTATTCAGAAAAAGAAATAAAAAGAAAACAGAAAAAAAAAGATTATACATACCATACCCCTTCCCTCCCTTTCTTTGATCACTAGCATTTCAAACTAAATTTATTTTTAACATTTGTTCCCCCTATTATTTATTTTTATTCCATATGTTCTACTCGTCTGTTGACAAGGTAGATAAAAGGAGCATCAGGCACAAGGTTTTCACAATCACACAGTCACATTGTGAAAGCTATATCATTATACAATCATCTTCAAGAAACATGGCTACTGGAACACAGCTCTATATTTTCAGGCAGTTCCCTCCAGCCTCTCCATTACATCTTGAATAACAAAGTGATATCTACTTAATGCATAAGAATAAGCTCCAGGATAACCTCTTGACTCTGGAATCTCTCAGCCATTGACACTTTGTCTCATTTCACTTTTCCCCCTTTTGGTTGAGAAGGTTTTCTCAATCCCTTGATGCTGAGTCTCAGCTCATTCTAGGATTTCTGTCCCACATTGCCAGGAAGGTCCACACCCCTGAGATCATGTCCCATGTAGACGGGGGAGGGTGGTGAGTTTGCTTTTTGTGTTGGCTGAAGAGAGAGCCCACATCTGAGCAATGAAAGAGATTCTCTTAGGGGTGACTTTTAGGCCTAATTTTAAGTAGGCTTGACATATCGATAAGGGATTTCTTATATCTGGAAAGTAGAAAAACATTAGCATGAACCAAAATGAAACTGTATTTCTTTATCAGTTCATTTAGTCCTGGGTAATTAATCATTGTTTCACTTGATCCTGGGTTAGCAATCTCATGAATCCATCAGTTTCTTCACTAGAATTCTAGAATCTTGAATGAGTCCGTTGGTATGCTTTCAAAGTTATTTAAGCAGTACCATTAGAAGCCTGTACCTCAGAGAACTTGGTGTTGTCATTTTCGTAGGTCTCTTAAATAACCCTTTATGTTGAGGATGAAGCACACTGGTCTGTAGCTCATTGTATGTATTTTCAGGGAAGTATATGCATAAAAATAAAATAAAATTTTATTATCGAATACAATTGTAAGTGACAAAATACTTTAAATGGCCTTGTTAAGTTATTGCTGTTTTACAGATGATCTGATGAGAGTCCATTAAACATTATTTTAAGAATAACTGAACCTATGAATAATAACACTGTTGAACATTTCTTGAGGATATTGAAAAATCTCTAAGAAGTTTATGTAACTTCTGAAATGTTTATATTAACATGGTATTCTATAAATTTAACCCACAGTTTTCAAAATCCTTTTGATAACTTCCCATGTTACTGATGCCAGAATACATAAATCTAACTAGTTTTAGCACCTATCTGTTTATAAGGTGGAAGGGAAAAGGCCTTTTACCTGAAAAATCCCAATGACTGAGTTCAAGAAGACATCATTTAGGGTTAAACTTAGGGAAGACAGTATGTCAGAAGTTACAAGGTTTTAATTGTTAAATAGGATCATGGGCCTCTGAAAATATATTTAGTTCCCTCATAACCAAAGTGACAATAAAAGGTTTTAAAAGTAATGAAAGGAGGTAGCATATACATAATTATTTCAAAAGTGAGAAGAATTATTCTCTAAAACAAAGAATGATTAGGTCAATATAAAACATAGACGATTACTTTGGTAAGATAAAGAATGTTTGCCTTCTAAGCAGATTACTAAGAGTTAAGAAAAACCTTTTGTGACTTCTAATTAGGAGTTGAGCAGTATCCAAGTAAACTTTCATTTTAGCAGAGAAAACCAAATTCTACTTTTTCATGAACAAACTGTGATAAGAAAACTCTTTTTAAAAGCTTATAATTGTATCAAATCTTAACCAATCTTAACCATGTCAAATGAAATGCGTTTTCTGCCAACTTACCACTTTCTGTATTCATCTAGGATGGTCCTACATATTCCTGCTTGTAATTCTGCAACAACTGGTTATTTTACTTTAAGACAACAACTTTTTTTTCCTTAGCAAAACACATCTTGCATACCTTACATATTTAAGTTAACAGAGATATCTTGGAAACTGTCTTCAAGCAAATATCCTTCAAAACATAATTACTCTTTAAAACAAGTTTTCATTGTTCATTGTCTTAAAATTCTGCTAGTTATAATGCTAGCTTATTTGATCAGTAATCCTGTTAAGTATAGAAAGAACATACCCAAGAAGATTTAAATTATAATTATACTGTTGATAATTCCCAAGACATAGCTATTTTTCTTTACCTAACATATTAGTCCTGTTTGCCAAAGGTTTATCTGAATTATGGGAACTTTAATTTTCTTCAAAACACTTGGATTTAGTTCTCTGAATACACTTTTTTTCCATTGGAAATATTAGAAGTTTGATTTCCATAATTGCTGGAGCTTTATTAGGATTAATTTTTATATGTGCTTATTTATCTTTAAGTCAGTTCTTTTAAGGAGTTTCATAACTTTATTTGCTGCTGCCGTGTTTAAATTTAATTGACCATAGATGCATGGGTTTATTTCTAGCCTATCAATTCTATTCTATTGGGTTCATATTATGTTTTTCTTTATAACAGTGTTCTAATTTGCAAGCTGCCAGAATGCAATATACCAGAAACAGAACAGCTTTTTTAAAGGAGAATTTATTAAGTTGCAAGTATACAGTTCTAAGGCCATTGAAATGTCCAAATTAAAGTCTATAAAAATGTCCAAATTACAGCACCAAGACGAGGTTACCATCCCTTAAGAAAGGCCAGTGACGTTCAGGGTTTCTCTCAACTGGAAAGGCGCATGGTGAACATGGTGACATCTGCTAGATTTCTCTCCAGGCTTCTTGTTTCATGAAGCTCCCCCAGGGTCGTATTCCATTTTTATCTCCAAAGTTCTCTTGTTGTGCAGGCTGTCTTTGCTCTTGTGTCTCTGTCCTTTCCAAAATGGTTCCCTCTTAAAGGGCTTCAGTAAGCAACCCCAACTTGAAGGGGTGGAGACTCATCTAATGGAACCCATCTAATCAGAAGTTACCACCTAAAATTGGGTGGATCATATATCCATAGGAACAATCAAAAAGCCCCCATCCAGCAGTATTGAATGAGAATTAAAGGACATGGCTTTTCTAGGGTCCACAAGAGATACAAACCAGCACAGCCAGTATCACAATATATGTATTTTTTCTTAAAAACTTTTTTTAATTAAAAAGGTTGTGGGTTCGCAGAACAAACATGCATAAAATACATGATTCCCATACATCACCCCACCACAAACATCACAGACACTTGCATTGATCCCATATATTGGGGAAGCAATGAATTCATCTGCCGAGTTGATTAGAGAGAAAGAGACCTCATCTGAGCCACAAAAGAGATTCTCTGGTGGTAATTCTTAGGCATAATTATAAGTAGGCTTAGCTTCCCCTTTGCAGGAATAAGTTTCATAGGGTTGAACCCCAAGAACAAGGGCTCTGCCTATTGAATTAATTGTCCCCAGTGATGACAAGAATATCAGGTATTCCCCAGATGTGGAAGTTTAATATTTCCTCTTTTCTTCCCAGCTCCTCAAGGGACTTTGCAAATACTTTTTTATTCTCTGCTGAAATCACTCTGATATATTGGGGTATCACACTACCCTGTACAAGCTAACAAGATCTCATGCCCTATTCAAAATTTCCTGTAATTATGGTGTTTGGATTAATTGACCATACAATTATACTTATTTTTGGTAAGAGAAAATATTAAAATTATAATGCATAACAATTCAGGACATAATTTTGTTACCCTTTCTTTCATAATTGAATTGGATATTTGAGAGGAATTCAAGTGTTTCTCTTTTATTTACCATTTAAAATTTTTTTCTCTAATTCTGTGTCATCTTTGCATACAAAAGAAATATTAGAAAATAAATATTTATTAAAATGTACAGCTATTAATGTTTATAGTTATATATAAATGCTAAAATGTACATGTTTTATATTCCATAGAAAATTAGATTTTTCAAATAAATCAAAAAGTAATTTCACATGCAGTTACTGTGCTTGGGCTTATCTATATATTTTTTATTGAGATGAAATTTTACATAACATAAATTAAACCATTTTAAAGAGTACAGTCAGTCATGTTTAGCACATACACAGTGTAGTGTACATCAGCTTTATTTAGTGCTGGGTCACTAAAGATTTTCAATACCCCAGAGAAAACCTCATACCCATACAATGGGCCACTCCCTATCCCTCTACTCCCTTCAACCCCTGTCAACCATTATTCTTTCTGTCTGTATTGATTTACCTATTCCTGATGTTCCAGGAAAATGGAATCTTTAAAAAAAGTCATCTTTTTTGTCTGGTTTCTTTCACCTATGTTTTTGAGATTTCCCCATGTTATAGGTTGTACCATTACTTCACAAAGGGAGCAGAAGGAAGGAAATAATGAACATGGGATTGATGAATGAAATAGGGAACAAAAAACAATGCAGAGAATCAACAAACCAAAAGTTTGTTCTTTGAAAAGGTCAATAAAATAGACAAATATTTAGCTTACCTGGTGAAAAAATAGAGTGACTACAAACAACGAATAGCATAAATGAAAAGGGAGACTTTACTACTGACTCCAATGAAATAAAAAACACTGTAATAGTAATATTATGAAGAACTGTATGCCAATAAGATAGCCTAGATGAAATAGACATGTGTTTTAGAAACACACAAACTACTTCCACTGATCCAAGAATTAATAAATGATCTCAACAAACCAATTAGTAGTAAAGAGATTGGATCAGTAATTAATAACCTCCCACACAAACAAGCCCAGGACCAGATGGTTTCACAGAGGAGTTGTATCAAACATTCCAAGACAACTCCTGTTCTGTTCATACTCTTCCAAAACTATTGAAGAGAAGGGAACAATCCCTAATTCATTCTACAAGTGAAAGATTGCCATCATATTATACTAAAGCCAATAAAAGATATCATTAGATAGGAGAACTACAGATCAATATCTCATGAATTGAGATGAAAAATCATCAACAAAATACTTGCAAACAGAATCCAGTAGGATATTAAAAGAATTAAACACTGTGATCAAGTGGGATTTATCCTTTGTATGGAAGGTAGGTTCAATATAAAGAAATCAGTGTAGTACACCACATATTAACCTCATGAAGGGGAAAAAAGAAACACATGATAATCCCAGTTGATGCAGAAAAGTCATTAGACAAAATCCAGCTCCCCTTGATGATAAACACATAGAACACTTCTAAGAAGAAAAGTTCCAAGAGGATAAAGGGCATATATAAAAAGCCCACAGCTAACATCCTACTTTGTAGTGAAAGACTGAAAGCTTTCCTTCTAAGATCAGGAAGAAGATAAGGATGCCCAGTGTCACCACTGTTATTCCACAGTGAACTTGAGTTCTTTCCAGAACAGTTTTAGGCAAGAAAAATAGAAGATATTCAAATTGGAAATGAAGAAGCAAGACTTTCCCTGTTTGTATTTGATATAATTCTATGTACAGAAATTTCTGAAACATTCATACAAAAGCTCCTAAAGGTTATAAATGGATTCAGCACAGTAATGGGGTACCATATCAATACCCAAGAATCAATAGTGTTTTTATGCACAAGCAGTGAACAATTGGACAAAGAGATCAAGAAAAAAAAATCCATTAACAATGGCAATTAAAGGAATAAATCCAACCAAAGATGTAAAGAATATGTATAAAGAAATCTATAAGATATTGCTAAAAGAAATCCAAGATTGAAAGAAATGGAAGGACATTCCATATTCATGATTTGGCAGACTAAATATTAAGAGTCAGTTCTGTTACATGTGTCAACAAGGATGAACCCTGAAGATATATGTTGAGGGAAATTAATTATCCAGACAAAAAAGGACAAATATATTATCTTACAGACTTGAAGCAATGAGAATAAGCAAACTCATGGAGTCATACTCTAGAGTATAGGTTACCATGGGAAGGGGTAGTGATAGGGAATGGGAAGTTAAGGTTTAAAATTTACAGGGTTCATCATTTGGAATGATGGAAATGTTTTCATAATGAATGGTGGTTATAGTAGTACATTGTGAATGCAACAAACAACACTGAAATATATATATAGACATATATGAAAATAAATGTATAGATATGAATATAAATATATATATGAATATAATTAAAAGGGCAAAATGTTAGATTGTATATTTGGTAACAAATTTTTTTTCAAGTCCATGGAACTGGGCAGGCCACATGGCTCAGCAGGCAGAGTTCTCAGCTGCCATGCCAGAGACCCAGGTTCAATTCCCGGTGCCTGCCCATGTTAAAAAAAAAAAGAAAGACAAACTCCATGGTACTGTACCACACAGTGAACCCAAGGTTAAAAATCATAGACTGTATTTAATAGTTCACTTATAAAAAGATGCTACCATCTAGTTCTAACAAGTATTCTACACCAATATGAGGTGTTAATAATAGGGTAGTATATGGGAATCCTGAATCTAATTGTCATGGTTAGGGACACGTGTCAACTTGGCCAAGTTGTGGTACCTGTTTATCTGATTGGGCAAACGCTGGCCTGTCTGTTGCAAAGAGGACATTTCATAGGATTAGGTCATGAGCACGTCAGCTGCATCCACAGCTGATTCCATTTGTAATCAGCCAAAGGGGAGTGTCTT
>PVIY010050738.1:0-16028 GCA_004026745.1 Myrmecophaga tridactyla
TTAATAATGAAAAAAAATTCATTCAAGTAAATAATCTATTATCCCGCCACTCAGAGATCACATATTCCAAATAAGAAATTACTATGAAACATTTTAACCAAATCTTTGGTATTTGAGAATAATGTACTCTTTGTTTCTTACTAGAAAGGAGACGTGTACAGAAATGTATTTCCTGATGATAACCTTCTAGAATTGTAATACTTTGTCATACAGTTTGCAGAATTTAGGGTATTTGATTATGATGACTACATTTTCCTCAAAAGTTTTATCGATTTCCTTTGTGCTGGTAGTAACCTGTAAAAGTTTAACTTTAGCATCACTGATTATAACAGTTTCAAAATCTATTTATTACATTCAGAATTTATTTCTGATATAGATAATTCTGTTTTTGTCTTTAATCAACTGATCAACCAGCAAGATTTATTGATTTATTTCCCAATGGTAAAATACTGTCCTTACGATAAATTAACTTCTTTAATGTTCTGGGAGTCATTACTAGGCTTCCTATTCTGTTTCAATTGAAAAGTGTTTTAAAAATTGTAACTTAATAATATTTCAAATGGAAGAAAATAAAAGGAAATTGCTATGGAATTCTGATCATAATTGCATTGTGCTTATTCATTAATTTGGACAGAGAGATTGACATCTTTAAAAGACAGAGTTCTTCAGCTCTGTACACTCTATCTAAAATAATATTCAGAAGAATTGAAAGATGAATTTTGGTGGCAAAATATCCAGATTTTTCCTTTATTTATTTTTCCATATGTAAACCAAGAAATTAGGATTTAAGGGATGATTTTGATTGCTGCATCATGATATAGATATTTCATTTTGCTTTCTGGTCTTTTGGAGTAGACAGAAATACCTGAAATCTTTGAATTGTAATCCAGCTGCCTTGATCTCTGATAATGGTTGTGTACCTTTATCTTGTGCCCTTGTGATTGTAAAAACTTTGTAACTATACTTCATTGTACCCATTTATCCAGTTTTCTGTTTGTTTGTTTTTGTTTCTTTGTTTGTTTTTTGGCTTTTAAAAAGGAGAATTTAAGAAGTTACAAGTTTACAGTTCTAAGTCGTGTTTTTTGTTTGTTTTTTGCAGGAACAGAAACTGAGAATTGAACCCGGATCCCCAACATGGCAGGCAAGAACTTTACCACTGAGCCATTGTCACATTGCCCTGTTCTAAGCTTATTTATCCAGTTTTTTTACTTTAGAGTTTCTTATCACTAAAGAGAGCCCATAAAGTTTGTTAATGAAGGGTCTTGGGTCAGCCCAGAACTAATCCTGTGCAAGTCCAAAATTATCTTGATAACCAAGACTGGATCTAACCAAAATGGGCTGGCTTGGCAGTGCAGTAGCTTAGACTTTAACCTATAAGTCACCTATACTTCATTATATACTAAAAATCATGTTGCGCATCAAATTAAGGTCACCATTTTCTTACATACATTCTATGACTAACCATATAATCCATCTGTGTACATTCAATAATTAAGTTACCTCTAATTTTATCAACTGGGGCCATTGTACTAATTATATTAAACCTGCCCATCTTTTTGATGCTATAAAACAATCAGAGTGCTGCAGTTCCAGGAGACAGGTACTGAAACTGGCGATCCTATCTCCTGCTATGTGCTGCATAATAAACTTTTTATCTCTTTGAAACTACAATGTCTAGGAATTGGTCATTTGAACACATGGGCCAAAAGAATCCATTGCCTTTGTCCAGTAACACATATGCATAATTTCTCTCTTCCCATTCTCTTAGAGAACTCTAAAATGGTAAAGCAGCTTCCTTATCCTGATCCTAAATTAGAACCATTAATATATAACTTGCTGCATCTTTCAATGAATCCAGATCTTCCTTTTTTCTTACCCATATAAGTTTTTGTCACTCAGACAATTTTCATATAAATATAAATATATGCACATACATGAATTATATATATAATACATTTTCTACTACAAAGCAATTCCTGTAAATGGCTAAAAATTTAGGAAATTCATATTAGGAAAAATGAAAATACCTATAATTTCACAGTTCAATGATCTCCCTATTAATATATTATCTATTTAAATGTTTCATATATTTAATGATTTTTACAAACTTGGGGTATACTGTGAAAGTCTTTTAACTCCAAATACATTATAATAAGTTCTTCCACCATTAAAATTGTAATTTCTTGTTTTTCAATGTTTTATGTAGACATTTGCTTTGCAGAGCAGTTAAGAGCTCAGGCTTTGCAACCACACGAACCTGGGCTTAAATTGTGGATTCAATGCAGGCAATTTTGTTCTCTGTCTTAGTTTTCTCATTTGTATAATAAGGAAAATGAGGACAATTATGCTCACCTCCTAGCGATATTGAAACCATTGGCAAGATAGCCAGAGATCCTAACTAAGCATTCTGATTCAGGCCAAAACATTGTGCTCAGAATTCCTTCCTCTCCCATTACTACAATTCTTTCCTAGATTTTCCTCACAGGCCGTCAAATTTAACCACAAACTCAGCTACCCAAGGAGTTTGCACAGACACATTGTGCCTTTACCCTTGAACGACCCCCTGAGGCTTGAGGAACAAAAATTACTTTCTGGGAATGAAGATTACAGAGATTAGGGGATTTAAGAAGAAAATAAAATGCGAGGAGTCCCTCAAGAGGAAAATAAGATGTGGCCCTTGACATATTTCTACCGTATAAAGTTCTGTAAACAACCAATCAGAACTTGCCAACCTGAATCCCCATCACTATCCCACCTCCCTTTGTTTCCATCCTATAAATCTGTCTTAGTTCTGAGATCAGGGAGATGGATTTGAGCTTGGCCCATTTCTCTACCAGTTGACCTCACAATAAAACTCTTTTTCAAAATCCTGGTATCATGGTATTAGCATGTGAGCTCATTGCTCAGTAACAATATTCTAAGAATTAATGGAAATAATTCAGTAAAATGGTTAGACTAGCAATTTATAGTATGATCTTGTTGGAAATATCATAACTGAAATTTATTTTATCATTTATTAGTATTTTATTGGCATTAAAATATATTGACTTTACATAAATTTTAATCCACATTTATTTCATTTGTATTTATGAGCTCAAATATATTACTCATAGCAATAATTATTTTGTTTAATTTTTAATATATTTACATAAATCTTTACCTAGAATTGCATGTTTTGAAACAACTTCTAAACAGTATCCTCATAGCTAAAATAAGTAGGTTATAATCACTTTAGGACTCTTCTTGAGACTTCCTCTCCCCATTTATAGTCATGAAACTTCACTGCTTTTCAATGAAAAAATTTTTATATATGCTGAGGTAGTTCATAAGAGTGGCCCCAGAATTGTTGCTGCATTTCCTTACTAAAATTAGTTTATGAATTTGTATGTTCTCAAGAATGTGTAAAAATACGCTTTCTGACAAAGGTAGTAAAACAAAATGTCTGCTTCATCTGCCTAGTTATGCCCAGGCATGCCCAGGCCCACCTGCGTAGCAAAATGAAATGTCTACTTTGCAGGTAAGAGAAATCAGCTAAGAGCCAGAGCTTATAGCACTGCCCTGTCGGTTCCCATGGCAACTGTCACCAGAGCCAGAGTTTATGGCACCGCCCCTGTCCGTTCCCATGGCAACTGCCACCCTGCAAACGGGCCTATTAATCTGGAGACAAAGAATATTGGTGACTCTGACTTGGACAGAAGTCCTCTGAGTCTCCCGGCAATAAAAAAGCTTGTCCACTTCTCAGAGGCTTCAGTGGTTTCTTGTGTGGTGTTCGAAGTTTTCTCTCTCCTTCAATACAATTAGAAACAAGTTAGAGTGAGCATAAAGAAAAGAAATAAGAGAAGAAAATTATAAAACTAAGGAACAGCTTCAGAAGAGGGAAATTTGTTAAAGTTTGTCCTTATTTCTATGAGGAAAAAAATACTGATTTTCCTGGAAGCCTTAGAAAAAGTATTTTTGTCTTTAGCCACAGAGCCTCCTTCCCCTACAAATGGACACTTTGCATTAGCCCTTAATCACAGCCTTTCTCCAAGAAATGTGAGACCCCAAAATTATTCAAAGCATTGTTCTTAATTATTCCATAAGAAATTGATGTCCACTAGCCACCTCTCATAGGAATTAATCTTTCTGAGATGCTTCAAGTCCTCAGAAGCTTAACAGTAGAAAACTTTTTTTGGTTGTAGTATGCGGTTTGTTTTGCTTTGCTTCAGAAAAACCAGCTGTGAGATTTTACTTAAATGTGAGGTTGGAAACACAACACACTTGGGTATAATCCCCCAACCTGAGGACATGAAGACGAACCTCTAGTTGGTCTAATTTGACAGCACACAGTAATAGTCTCCCCATTTCCCCGCAAACCCAGAGACTTCTATATAATCTCAGCCTTACTTAACTTTCACCTTCTTTTTTCACTTTTATTTTATATCACTATTTTTACTTCATAAGGGTTTATGTTTCTCTTTATTTGACCCATTTTATTGAACTTAATTTGTGGGGTCACCATTTATCAAGGCTGTATGGGGACAAAAAGATGACTAAAACCTGGTTTCCACCCTATATGACTTTCCACCTTGTGGAAAGAAAGACAGCCATCCATACCTCTAACATTGGCTCACATAGTTCCAAGCTATAGTTGTGAGATAGAGTCCTCCAGGTGTATGCAGAAAGGAAAATAAACCCAAATTTGAATAAAGCAATTCAAGAAAAGCTTAAATAATGTTTTCTGTGATTAAATTATATTTATTTTACTTCTAAAATGATTGTACATATATAGAAAGAGTTAAAATTCCCTCACATTTTATTTACAATTAAAAGTAGCAAATAAGTTATTCAAGGTTTCTTAAACTTTTGTTCTCTCCTTTTTAAAACAATTTTTTTAATATTTTAAAAAATATACACCCATGTATCAAGAATGATAGATACCATATCTAATGAAAGTATATCAGTAGTCAGTTAATCAAAAGTAAAAGTTAAAGTGGAGAATTACAAATATCTATCACAGTTTGAACATTTTATTCTTACTTAAACAATGAAATGTTATATTCCTTTGTCAATTTTTTACAATAATTTATCCAATGGAGTCCTAAATTGCAACTTCTTAGGATAAATCCCACACGCAAGTGCTACGAAATGGTTTTAAATTGAACTTCTTTAAAGAAGGGTGAGCATTTGAAGACACTTGCAAAGCAATCTAAGTGTAGATTTCCTTTTGAAGCCTTCTATGTAATTTGAGTTTTCCAACAAATTTTTATCTATTCAAACCTAAATAGAATATTTTTGCAATTCAACTATAAAAATGTCTGTAGATCATTCACTGTATTCACAATAATGGCAAATTCTTTTTCCCAACTCATTTTCTTTTTGTTTTTTTTTCAGCTTAGAAATGAGTTTCTTTTTAATGGTTTTAATTTTTTTTGTTGTTCAGTTCCCAAAGCTTGTACAGTTGAGTATAAATGTTTTTGTTACTTTGTTATCATCAGACACATGATGTTACCAATTCTCAGGAAATAAATGAAAACCAAGAAAAAAAATGACCACAGAGCATATTTTCATAGAACCAAATTTGAGAAGCTTATTACAGTTTGATACAGTTTAGTTTTCAGACCTATACATGAAACAATACTAATAAACTGTATTTGTCTTAAGGTTTAATGTCTTTTTAAGTAATAACCACATTTTTTTGTGCAAGAGTTTCATTGAATTCTTTGGTTTTAAACATTATACCTCTATTTAACCTAAATAATATAGTTGTATTATACGAAATATAAAATATAATAGATAAAATTTTAAAACATAAAAATGCCATCATTGCTTCAGTATGAAAAATGTCTGGCCCAGTTAGGTGCTACTGCTATTATCACTTTGTTTCTGTTAGAAAACTATCCTGGAAATCAAGGACTGTACCCCTATCTCCTGGCTGAAAGTGTGATTTGTCAGGTATTAATATGTCCCCTTCCTTCACAAAATTTACCCTGATCTTGTCCTTTAAAAAGAAAACAAAGTGAAATAGCATAAATAAATAAGTTTATCTAAGGGGATACAATAAATAGACTACTAGATAGGAATGAGGAGTAACAGAAACTTTCGGTGCTGTCTGGATTTTCAAGGTTTTTGGACACAGCCTTCATTTCATAATCCAGTTTTATTGCTGGTATGCAGCTAAGAGGTAAAGGGAAGAAAACATTTCTGCTATTTTTATCATTTCCTTTTAAATGATTACATAGTGGGTGGTGTGATGGTGGCTCAGTGGAAGAATTCTCGCCTGCCACGCCGGAGACCCAGGTTTGATTCTCAGTGCCTGCCCATGCAAAAAAAAAAGAAGAAGAAGAAGAATGCATACTGGTAACAGCTGTAAATTCTACCTTTGGGAATTCGTCTGGGTATGTACCATCAGTTTCTAATCTTTGCCCAGTTGTATAGCTCCAATTCTTAAGGATTAATAATAAAAAAAAAAAACATGATATTCCTTCAATTCTTAGTGGTTTCTTGGTCTCTAGAATAGCTATATAAAACAAAACAGAACACCCAGAGAAGAAATTACACTAAAAACTTTCGCCGTCTTTTTTTTTTTTTTTTGCGTCCATTGCATCCAGAATAGGTTGTCTTTTTGCAGTGTATTTTTGATGCAGCTCTTCTATTTCTCATTCCATCATGGGGTCCAATGCTTTTAACCACATCTGTAGTTCTTCTAAACTTGGATTTTTTTAAGAAGTCAAAGTCTCCATCTTGAGGAACTTTACAGTTATCAGGAAAAAGATTTTTGGACATAGCGAAGGGTTCATGCATGTTTTGATGACAGTTTTCATGACTCCTGTTCTTGAAGTCCTGTTTATGAAAGTGGTCCATAAAAGATGGTCTTTGTACTTGCTGTGAAGTTGCATTTCTTTTTATAGTTCCATCTTCTTCTTCTTCATCCTCGCTGTTTATAACCATGGTCCCCAGGTCTGACTCTAACACCGTGCTGTTACGTTCAATCATGGTCTGGGCCCCTTCACTCATCCTGCTTGTGGCCCACATAGTACCCACACTTTCCAAACTGGTTTTCACCATGGTGTGAGAATCTAGCTCCTCTTCATCTGAATTTTCTTCCTCTTCTTCTGATTCTTGCTGTTGTTTTTCATGTCTTCTAATTTTGATCTCCATAGCATCTGTAATCAAGTCTCCTAAAATAGATACAGGTTTTGCATTCTTGATAAAAGGATGCTGTAAAAGTTGTGTTGCAGTAACTCTCTACTCAGGCTCCTTCACTAGGCACAAAATCAGTGAAATCATCAGACCAAAGTTCTGCATGTTGGTGGTGGATTTGTGGGAATCATAAAAATAGCCCTCATTGAATGTATAAGGAGGTTTTCCTTCAACCATTTCTATAGAAGTAATGCCACGGGACCAGATGTCTACCACATAGTTACAGCCTATTTCTTGAATTACCTCAGGAGCCATCCAAAATGGAGTTCCTATCACAGTACTGAGCTTTGCCATTGTATCTGTTAACTCACTAGCCACTCCAAAATCTGCCAACTTTGTATGTCCTTCTGTATTGAGGAGAATACATCCAGCTTTTATCTCTATGTATTTTTCTCATAAGTTGCAAATATTCCAGTCCTTTCAATGTAGACCTAAGAATGGTTGCAATTTCATCTTCTGTTAATATCTCGTTTTGTAATCTAATTATGTCTGAGACAGAGGCAGCTCCACAGTACTCTGTAACCATCCAGAGGTCCGTGTTTTTTAAGTAACTCCCATAGTGCTTTACAGCATATGGACTGTCACATTGCAGCATTATGGAAATTTCTTTGATTATTTTCTGAAGATCTGGTTTGACAGGTACTTGTTTAATTGCCACAACTTGACCAGATTCCTTATGTATTGCTTTAAATACAGTTATATAAGACCCCTCTCCACGTTTCTCTAACACATCAAAAACTTCTTTTCAGTCAAACTGTCTTCATTCAGCTTTTTTAGTTTACTCTTGGGTGCCGGTGGCCGCTCCCTGGCACCCTGGGACAGAAGAAGGGAGCTGTCAGGCAGTGAAGGCTGGAGGAAGGAAAGAAGCTAGAACACCTGCCGGGTTGGGCCCGGGGAGCCAAGGAGCCTTTTTATTTGTTTTATATTTAGTTTTGTACAATAATAATAATAAAAGTGGCAAAGATTTTGAGGGAATAAATATAGCTGACTCAAGGTTAACATGCAGTTTAACTTTTGCAAAAGTACATGAGCTTACAAGAGGGATGTGCAAGGAGCTTTCAGTGCCAAGGGGCAGTGCTCAGTATACTTTACAAAGCTAATGGGATGTACTGACTAAGGCAGCAATTTCCATGAGTGAAGGTCATGTAAGAAAGAGAATTTTCCACCACCACCTAGAAGCAACCATTTTAAACATTTTGATGGCTATTTCTTTATGAACACCTAATTTTCTTTACTATTCATTGTTGCTTTTTTTTTTTTTTTTTGCTTAGGTAGGCACCGGGAATTAAACCTGGGTTTCCAGCATGGCAGGCAAGAACTCTGCCTGCTGAGCCAGCGTGGCCCACCCTCGTGTTCCTTCTCATATACCACCTCATATGGCAAGATGTTGGGCAGATACTTCCCTGTCAATGCCTAATGATGTACACAGTCTTATTTGGGAGGAATGGTGCACTGGCTAAGAGCACACACTCAAGAAGCCAGACAGCCTGATAGAGCTGGTTCCTCTTGGTGTGATATTTGGGTGAGTTACTAAGTTCTCTGTGTTCAGTCTTTTCTTCATGAGATTGGTTTAATAAAGTGGGTGGACGAGTAAATGATTTACTGTATGTGAAGCTCTTAAAAGAGTGCTTACAATTTTCAGTGAGTGCTAGCCATTATTACTAGTAGGTACATACAAAAATTGAGCCATTTTGCAAATTTTCTAAATTGCTATTTTTATAAACAATGTTGCAATACACATCTCTGTGTTTATCTCTTTGATGACTTGACATATTATTTTATTGGGCTCTCTTCCTAGAGGTGAAATTCTCTCACTCTGTGGAGAAATTGGTCATCTACTTTCCATTGGAAAAAGAAAAAAGAAAATCACAAGGACTTTGATAGTAGTTTGTTAAACAATGGAGGAGGTCTTGTTCGAAGCATAGAAACAATGCAATTAAAGCAATTATTAATATCAGCAGCATCTGTCAGTAATAATAATTATTAAATAGTTAATATTATTGAACTGAAAACAACACAAACTTTCCAGGAGTTCAGTCATTTACTTCTAGTAATAAAAATGCCAAAGACTTTTTAAAAGAGGAAAAATTAAGCTAACAAGTTGGATGCTACTTTTTGGTTACTCCAGGAACACATAATACTCTCATGTCTTATGACTCTCCCACATTATCTCAAGCCCAACTTGCAGCCTAAGCCTCCAGCATCAGTATAGAAACCCAGGGCCTGGGCTTCCCTCCAAATTGAGAATAAGTTACTGCATGTAGCCACCTACAATGACAGGGACAGAAGTTAAAATCGTCAGACCTCCTGTGAGGGAGAGAGGGAGGGTGCAGAGAAAATGTCCAGATAGTATCATAAACAAAGCATTAAAACTCCCCTCCCTCAGTCACTGTTAACAACACACCTCCAGATCCTTGTATTACAAAACTCTATTCTCACACCCTATGGAATGTTTTTGTCCTAAACCTTTATAAGCTGTCCCCTGCATTCCCCACCCTTCTGCAGCACACTGATTTCCATTTTCCAGAAAGTCACCACTGGGAAAGATCTCTGTTTTAAGTCTTAATAAACCAATGCCTAACTTTCTGCCAAGCATGTTCTTTGGTATTGGAGCTGTGCTGGGTTGTAACAATCAGCACCATCCAACTGTGCTTAAGACCCTTTCTCTTTTCAGCCCTGTCATTTCCTTACCCAGGTCTCTGACTTCAAAAAGTCATTGTTAATAATCGAGGGGGCAATGTGTTTCTTAGTTTCCTCATGCTTCCCCTCAGAAGTTTTCTTTTCTCATTAGTTTGGTGCGTGCCTTGGGGCTCTGCACATCATCCTTCAACTAAAGAGGCAGATGAGTTTAGGATTTCTTGCTTGTGAAGCTTCTGAATATTCAGTCTATACCCATCTCTCTTCTTAACTCTCCCTTCTCTTGGCTGCCTGGGCCTCTCTCTGCCTTTCTTCCACTTCAAGCTGCCATTTAGTTTATATCTTATGTACCTTATTGACCCTCCATTCCCTCATCTATAAAACGGGAATAACGGTAGTACCTACCACCTAAGACTGTTGAGACAATGAGTTATTCCAACTAAAAGACTTCAAATAGTACATTCAATAAATGTTACCTACTGCTGTTATTATAACTAGCGATAGTCCAGTACAGAAACAGCTCTACCAACCAGGGTTTATGTGTCAGTCACAAAGTGCAAGCTCCTGAAGCATGAGGCCTCAGTCTAGAGCCTTATCATCTTTTTTTCCTCCATTATCACATGATTCTCACTACAAAGCCAGCAACTTTATTGATACATTGAAACACATGAACCTCCCATTTTTGTTCAGTCCACACCTGAACAGGTCAAAACCAGTCAATTATTGGTAATGTTGTGTGTTCAGAAACAGTCAATTATTTGCGTTTACTGAATGTTTTATTCACTGTCATTTTGCCAGGACTTGAACAGTACCTGGGTCATAGTAGATGCTCAATAAATATTGGTTGAATAAATGAACCATGCTGAATCCTCTTTCCTCCCAACCTACCTTCTGAAACCCTTCTCTTAGGGTATGGTAATTGTGCTGGTTTGAATCTGTTGAATCTACTCCAGAGAAGCCTATGTTCCTCCAATTCAAAATTGTGGGATCAGACCTATTGTTGAGAAGGACCTTTTGATTATGTTGTTTCCATGGATATCTGACTCCACCCATCCAAGGTGGGTTTTAATCCTTTATAAGTCCTTTATGAGAAAGCCAAGAGAAACTAAGAGAGAAAAAAAAAGCCCACAGAGACATCTTGGAGAGAAGGGCTAGCAGACATCACCATGTAAGGAATCCCAGATGCCATTGGCCTTTCTTCAGAGTCCAGATATCTTTCTCTGGATGCCTTATTTTGAACATTTTCATGGCCTTAGAACCATACATCCCCTCTAAAAAGGCCAACCCATTCTGGCACATTGCATTCTGGCAGCTTTAGCAAACCAAAAGTAATATTGAGTAGTTACCCAAGCTGAAACCTTGGCATCACTCCATGTGTGTCCTCTCTCACCTTCCCCTACAAGACAATCTGCAGCAAGCCCTATCCCTTTTCCCTCCTTTATCCCTTAAATCCCCACCCCCTCCTCCTCCTCTTCTAACTGTTGCCCTGCCTTAGTTCCAGCCCTTGCTTCTAAGTGGTATGACCAGCCTCTGGGCCTCAAATCTCACCCCTCACAATCTACTCTCAACCACATCACTGGAATAATGGAACTTAATCATAGATTTTTAACAAGGTTTACAAGATTTGTTAATTCTGCATCAAACCCATCTTCCCCTGGTAAATAAAACTTCATATTCCTTTTCAAGGTATACAAAGTCCCCCAATTTATCTTTCCAGGTTGTCTGCAGCCATTCCAGCCTCTAGCAACTCTAAAGGACTCCTCTAATCTACTCTTGGCTTAGAACTCTCTGCCTAGAGCATCTTCCCTCACCCCCTCATACTGCACAGGATCCTCCCAAATTGGGCAGGCCCCATTTTGCTCCCTTCCTAGTTCCTTTTTTGGAGTCCTTATTGTCTTATCTTGGTCAGGACACTGTGGACTTTCCCGTAGCAGGGGCCTTTCCTAGCACATGTTAGACACTCACGACCAGTTTGTTGACTAAATGTGAAAGAAGGGTGGATGAATTGAACAAGCAAATCTTAAGGTTTGCCTTAAGAACAAGAAAATTTGGCACACTTGTACTCTTTCCTGTTACCCACACTTTCCAGTTCCTCACATTTGAGCAAAGATGTAACAGTGGCTCTTCCCTGGATTTCCTCCAGCCAGTGACCCTGTGCAGCCCCCAAACTAGACACAATTTAATGCAGGCTTCCCCTATCATGAGAGGCACTAGGCGTTCCTGTCAACATGGAATAGAAAAGACAAATGCTCTAGTGAGAACGTATTTTAAAGGAAGTTGAAGTGGTGGAGAAGCAAGTCTTAAATTTTTCAACCCTTCACTCTCAGCCCAATAAAGATAAATAACTCAGGTTTATTTATCAAACCCTGACTGTTACAAGGCCACTCAAAACTATTTAATCCTTCTAACAATTTTTTAAGTCTTACGTTTATAGTTACAAGGTAAAAACCAGGGTGTAGGTAAATTGCACGGAGAAGTAACCAGCTGAGAAGTTAGATAACGTCTGCTTGACCAAAACGCCGGCTATTCTCCTAAAGCTTGCCTTTGGGTTATAAAGTTTGAGATTCCAACAGATGCCAATAATTGCGATCCTGCTGCTGTTTGAAAACAGGCGAACACTTAAACCATGCGTTGGATGAAGTTCTCTGCCGCCCTCCTGAGCTGATGCACTTCTTCCAGATGTTGCACCAAAGTTGTTATCGGATTAGTCTATAATGGTCATGTACCTCTTTAGAGATAACTTGATAGACAACCCCCTATTGAAACATTCTGCGTACTTGCGGGACACCTGATTCTCAAATGTGGCCGCAGTCCAGTTAAGTGCCTGGGGCATCATTTGCATTATTTAACCTTTAACACAACGTCCATTCTTGTTACTAGAAGGGGAATTGTACCTTAAAGATGCATTATGCAGCCCAGCCGCGAGTGTGAAGGATACGTGCAAACTATCCAGACATCTTTGTGTTTACATATCTAGAGTAATAAAGTTTCTACTTGAACGAGACATTAACTTACCAGAGAAGCACTTTGAAAACATAGGTGGCCATTGAGGTGTGGGCCGGGAAAAACGCAGTTCCTGCCCAATAGAGCACTCACCTTCAAACCTACTAACTAAACAGAATACTTATGACCAAAATCTGAAAACAAATTGGTGTAAATCTAAACCAAGTTATTGGCTAAAGTGCACTTAGGGTTTGAGAATTTAGTCAAGGCTTGAGAATAAAAGTGCTTTCTCTTAAGCAGAATTTCTACAAGTGCCAGCTGTCTTTTGAAAGAGTGGATGGCTCTGAAAAGAGCCTTTGAGATGGTGGTTTGGATCAGCCGAATCACTTGTCCCGCGGGGTAAAAACTCACTTGGCGCTGGTGTACTTGGTGACGGCCTTGGTGCCCTCGGACACGGCGTGTTTGGCCAGCTCCCCGGGCAGCAGCAGGCGCACGGCCGTCTGGATCTCCCTGGACGTGATGGTCGAGCGCTTGTTGTAATGCGCCAGGCGCGACGCCTCGCCCGCGATGCGCTCGAAGATGTCGTTGACGAACGAGTTCATGATGCCCATAGCCTTAGACGAGATGCCGGTGTCGGGGTGGACCTGCTTCAGCACCTTGTAGACGTACACCGAGTAGCTCTCCTTGCGGCTGCGCTTGCGCTTCTTGCCGTCCTTCTTCGGTGCTTTAGTGATAGCTTTCTTGGAGCCCTTCTTCGGGGCTGGGGCGGATTTTGCCGGCTCAGGCATGGTGGGTTAAGAAATGGAAACTCTTTCGAGGATGTCCGCCTTATTTACAAGTTCTTATGCAAATGAAGGAGAAAAAAGTACTCCGATCATTGGTGGTTATCATAGAATGACGTAAATACCAATTCCAGGCAATCAAAACAAACATCCTGCAGTATCGCGTTTCCATTGGTCCAAATGTAAGTAAAATATTAGCCAATGGCGCAGCTTTCTTTTCGCGCCCAGCAATGGCTATAAATAGCGCTTTTGCTGGCTGGGCTTCACTCTATTCTTTTCTTATCTGCTAGACTTGCAGCATGTCGGGCCGTGGTAAGCAGGGCGGCAAAACGCGCGCCAAGGCTAAAACTCGCTCTTCTCGGGCGGGCCTGCAGTTCCCGGTGGGCCGAGTGCACCGCCTGCTCCGCAAGGGCAACTACGCCGAGCGCGTCGGGGCCGGCGCCCCGGTGTATCTGGCGGCGGTACTGGAGTACTTGACCGCCGAGATCCTGGAGCTGGCGGGCAACGCGGCCCGCGACAACAAGAAGACCCGCATCATCCCGCGCCACCTGCAGCTGGCCATCCGCAACGACGAGGAGCTCAATAAGCTGCTGGGCAAGGTGACCATCGCGCAGGGCGGCGTCCTGCCCAATATCCAGGCCGTGCTGCTGCCCAAGAAGACCGAGAGCCACCACAAGGCTAAATAATGGCTAAGCATGATTGCCTACAAAAATAAAGGCTCTTTTCAGAGCCACTTCTATAGTCAAAAAAAGGTGACACGAACTATTGGATTCTCAGCTTTTCATTTGCCACCTGTAAAGGGGCAGGGGTTCATTCGGAGGGATACAGTACAGTATTGGTTTCCATTAATAGGACAAGGAAACACATTAGGGAGCCAGGATTGTAAAAGGGATGCCTATTACATAACACGTGATTTTTCAAGTACTTAGAATCTTGGCAGATTGCCAAGCAAAATACATGGCCAAGCTTGGAGGGGGATGTCCCTGGGTGCTATTAGATTCATTCCAAGATCTACAATTTGAAAAAGCATCTCAAAATATAAGAGACAAAAAGATCCTGAAGTGTTAATGTCCATACAGAAGCAATGCAAGTTGATTTTACACTGCTTTGGAAAGGATTGAAGTATGTCATCTTTCAGTTTTTCTTTATATATGAGGAACCCAGATCCTCACACTACAGGTGAGAATCCTGCTCCTGTGCCACCACTGCACCACCCCTTTTTATTAAATTTCAATATACTTAGCTTTTCTAATTAATATTTAGCACTTACTTGCCATGCATCAAAGACACAGCATGTTTGTTATAATAATTATTAGTGTTAGTATTAGTATTTATACATTGATCGGTTTAATGGGGAGAAACAATAGCAAATAAGGCACAACATAACAAAAGTAACCAAGGAAATAAGGGCAGGGTATTAGAGTAACATAAAGGAGTAATATTGAAAGTAACAACAGAAGTTAAAGAAAATTTGAATTTGGAATTTCAGCAGATAAAAAATTACCAAAGACAACTTGTAATGTGTGCAGGGAAAGGACAAGTATTATCAAGGGGGTTGCAAAAGACAGGAGCCAAAATATGTATATGTCTCTGATTTTAAATATTTCTTATGTACTAATGTCTCCCATATCATTCTCTCCATTCCACACTTGTCTCCTGAATTCCAGACATGCATTTTCATTTATATTCTGAAATGCTTTGATCTGCCAGGAAATTCAAAATACGTATCCCAGACTGAACTTACCATCACCAACCTTTCTCTTAGTAAATGGCATTCCACTCTACCAATTAGCATGCAACAAAATGACTTGGCTTCATTGAGTATTCATTGTTGTATGCTGTTCCTATATCAAATTCAATCTCTTGAATAAGTGTTGAAAGTCTAGAATGAATTTAGCTAGAAGGCTACCAGACTATCGTAGTTAAGCACATAGAGTTTTGAGGTAAGGAGTATTCATACACACCATTAGAACTGCCCACATAACTAGAACTACTCACTGCCCCCCCCCAAAAAAATTCTTCATATATATAATTAGAACCTTAACATGAAGAAGTATATCGACTGCATATACCCAAAGGCTTTAGAACTCTACCCAGTCAGCAAGAATACTAGCCTGCATGTTCAGGGAAATCTGTGTGGACCGTTTCCAATTTATAAATAACTCCTAAATTTCCCAACCTAGAAGACAACATGCTTTTACAAACTCAAGAGCAATCTGTTGGGCAATCTACCCTGGATGCCAATGACTTGAGTGGTTTAGAGGGCACTGCTTCCCTCCAAAATACCTTATTTTCCTCCCCAGAAGGGTCATTCCTGAGAAGGGACACTCACTATTTACCTTAAGATGTTGATTCCTCTAGATATTAGGTGAACTTTGCAAAATATCTAATTATCTGAATTTCCATATGTGGAACTCCTGGGTGCTACTTTCCACTGACAATAAGTTTCTTTCATTTCTAAGGGACTAATGTAACCAACTTTGA